>JACEGR010004737.1:0-83016 GCA_014170235.1 Listronotus bonariensis | reverse complement strand
AACATTCTCTGTAAGCCGTCACTGGAAAACGTCTTTTAAATTTAAAAATATGAAAAATATTTCTTGCGTATATTTTTTCCATTTAGGCAGCCAATATAATGTAATAATAAATTTAAAAAACATAAATTATACATAGAAATCCTTTTTAAAAGCATAATATACCAGGAAAAAAGAAATGTTACTTTATATGTAGGTACAATCAAAGACAATTGTAGTTTCACTACAGACTCCCAGAACAATGGTAAAATTTTGGTCATCAGTTTGGACGCTTTGGACGAACATTTAATAAAAATTAATCCTTTTACATGCATTGAATAAGGGATGTTTTTATGGGACTATGATGTTTTAGTAAAAAATATTTAAAATGTATGTGTGATTTTAACGATTTTAATACTGTTTCCAAAGTGACCCGTGTTCCCGGAATGATATCTTACAATAAATTATGTAGAAAAATATTACATATAAATGTATTTTACAAATGTTTTTGTAAACTACTACTATAAATTTTAAGGAAGTGACGTCGTGGTCAGATGAAAAAAATGTAAATACGTCATTTATTTTGCAACTTTATAAATAGTGACGTAAATGACGAAATCGTGAGAACATACATCAATTTTACGCGAAGAACCAATTTTTAAAACGGTATTTACCGATCGCTTATGTTGACGTTTAAGCAATGTATTATACGTCAGAGTTGTCACCAAGCATTGCCACGGTTACACTTGATCGAAAGCTCTAAAATTGATGATATTTTCGACGTAAAAGGTTTTAAAATCATTTTAAGCTACGGTTTCATCATTTACGTCACTGTTCACTAAAGTCGCGAAAAATACATGTTTTTAATGGTATTTCATTTCATGACGTCACTTACAGTTCCCATAGTCGTTTGCAACAGAAGCAAAAGCTATTTTATTTGTGACTTTTACTGTTACATCAGTTTTTTTCCATATTTCCATTTTATAGTTATAACAAAAAGAACCATAAGAACCTATTTGACCTATAAACTGTCAATCCTTTTAAAATGTTCACTTGCGAAGGTTTTGAAATAGTTTCAATAAGTGACATTTGTGACGTCATTACACGAAATAATTTCAACACGAAAATAGTTTTCTTGTTTGAGACTGGGTTTGTTGATCCTTTTTTCTGGTTTGGTCCCCTGGACAAAATGTATAATTATTTCTTCTTGTTTGGTACCCAAAAGGTGTGCATATAACTTAATAATATAGACAGACATATTTATTCTAAGTTTACACGAGCGCTGTAATGCGCATTAACCAAATGCGAATTTGAATAAAACCAAAGACAATTGTAGTTTCTCTATAGACACCCAGAACAATGCTAAATTTTTGGTCATCAGCTTGGACGCTCGCTTTGTGGCATTTCTGAAGCGGGTATCCATCGAGTACACACGTAAACAGTACGTATAATTTGCCGCTTCATAAATTCAGCCAAGCCAGCGACCAAACTGATGACCAAAAATTTAGCATTGTTCTGGGAGACCATAGTGAAACTACAATAATTATTGTCTTTGACAAAACCCAGGTGTAAAGACTCTTAAACAGGGGTAACCTCGAAAATATTCTTAAGATCCTAAAGAGGTATTTGTTTTTCACAGGGCCGTGCCTAGCGGGTGGTGCAAATGGTGCAAGGCACCAGGACGCAACACTCTAGGGGCGGAAAAATGTGAAATAAATGGCGGAAAGTATGAAAAAAAGGGCGGACGGCAGGAGGAATGAAAGTTTTTGAAAATCGGAAAAGAGAGCAATTGAGAAGTGGGGACAAAAATAGGGAAAAGAAGAGTAAAACAGTAAAGAGTATAACGGTAAAAAAATTTAAGAAATTGAGGTGAGGACCTTTTTTATTTATTTTTCTCTTTAACATTTTTAAATCCCAAATTGTTGTTCCAAGGGCAGCAAATAATTTTTTTGCACCACCGCACCAGATACCCTAGGAACGACCTTGGTTTTCAGGTACCGAAAATTCCAGCCCGTTAATTTCTAGTAAAAACACTATTCACAACACTTCCATTTAACTTACCCCGATTCTTGTGACATTTGTGCCAAATAGGCCTGCAATTTAGGATCCAAAGATAACTGAACCTGTTCCTCATCGACAATATCGGATGGATGGTCATCTTGTATGCTTTCAGTCTTCAGATAACTAACGGAGTTTTTCTGTCCCGGAGTCGTTTTCATGTCGCATGGAATTTAGGTCTTTTGGGTAGTTCAAGATACCATCATATAGGTCTTTTGGGAATTATGGCCTAAAATAGAAAGAAAAATTTGGTTTATATTAAAATGAAACATTAAGATTGTGAGTGTAGTTTCGAAGCTTTGCTACATTTTCAATCTGAATATTCTAAAACTACTTGAAAGTTGTATTTATACAGGGTGTTATAAAATGTTGTTAAAAAAATAAGGCCAGATTCAACTATCTATAATATAAATAAAAGTTCATATAAACAAGGGTTCGCAATTTTTCCGTCTCAGGATACAAGGTAACTTTTAAAAAACTGAAAATTTCGACAACACTTATTTTTAAAAATTGTTAGACTTGACATAAGCCTTATTTAAATAAGTTTTTGTTGTTGTTTTACATAATTGCCAATAAAAAAATATAAGAAATGCCTTGGATGGATGGATGGCCATATTTCCAAAACTATAAGAGATGGACATATCAAATGTGGTATTTTCTTAAAGCTCTTTAAAATATCTATTTAATAGTGATGTAATATACAGAGTGTTTTATTTTAAATGCTGGTTTACTATTAAATTTCCGAGGATGGCCACAACTCAAATCTTAACTCAACGTTTTACGGTAAATAACTCTTAAAGGTGTGACTTAATTAAAAATTCGTAAGAAAACTTTTTGTAGAACGTTAAATTTCCCATCAGAATATGCAATGAGTAGATTTTTCCATCTATTTGTGTCTGAGAAAAAAATAAAAGAAAAAAGTCCAAAAATCCCATTTTATTTAAATGGGAAAAGCAACATGATTTCGGCCCGGTTTAAATCAGGAATTAAGAGCATTTTTACTTTGGATGTTTTTTTGGCTACAAATTAAAAATTCAGGAGGCGATCGCAAAAAAATCGATTTGGAAAATAACGGACACCCTAATGTGGTATTAGATTAGATTAGATTAGATTAGGAGGTGGATTGTATATCCTCTATCACTGCAACCTGCTCAGGTTTATTGTGTGTCCTCCGTCCATAGGTTAGAGCACGCTGTCCAAGCCGGTCTTTTTAATCAGACTCCACAAGCTTGAAACCGGCTCCTTGGTAAATCTTGCCGCTTTAGGTTTTTCTTCACCCAGCTTTGCAAACCGCAGACGACAAAGGGCTTCACAGAAGCACCATAACATGTTCTGCGGTTTCTTCCTCCTCCTGGCAGAACCTGCATAGGTTTCCTTCTACCAGGCCTATGATTTCCAGGTGTTTATTCAGTCTGCAATGACCTGTTAATTGACCCACTATTATTCTTACTGCCTTCCGGTTGTAATTCAGAAGGTCTTTTGTAAATTCCGGCGAGTAAGCCTTGATGAATACTTTCGCTTGACGCTGCTCCTGGTGTTCTTCTCCACCAGTCTTGGGATTCCCTCATAATCCATGATCTAATAGATGACCTTACTTGGCATGACGGAATACCGCAGTAGGGCTCGGGACCTACCATCGTCCTGCCAGCCCCTCCTTTGCCAATTTATCAGCTTCCTCATTGCCTTCGTGGCTTCGTCTGGTACCCAGGCAATGGTTAGCTTGTTGGACGCACCCACCTCTTCCAGGGCAACTACACAGTCCCGCACCAGCTTAGAGCTGATTTTGCATGACCTGATCGTCCTGATGGCTGCCTGGCTGTCCGAGTAAATTACTATGGTTTTATCCACATAATTCCTTCTGATAATTTCCCTAGCACATTGTTCTATGGCTACAATTTCAGCCTGAAACACAGTAGGGTGTTGTCCGAGACCCAAGTTTATTTTGGTCCTTGGTTTGTCCCCATATAATGCCTGCTCCAACTCCTTGGTCTGTTTTGGAGCCGTCTGTGTACCAGATTAGGTCGGCTTTAATGGGAGGTCCTGCCACCCAGTCCTTTCTGTCCGGTATCAAGGTTTGAAAACCTTTGTTTAGCCAGTAGCTTGGTAACCATTTGTCCGAAGGCATCTCACACAGTGAGTTGACAGCAGGCACATTTTGACAAAAAATGGGCATATTAAAACTAAAAATTGACACGTTTAAAATTTTTCAAAATTGTACCAATAACTGAATAAAAGGGGCGCGGCTTGTTTTAATTGAAATGCATATAGATACTTTTCTTCAAATGTAAAATTAGCCCAAGAGTACATCCCAAAATTTTCTACACATGATTAGAAAACATCTCGTATAATTTTAGGTACTTTATATTTATTTCCCCATAACTTTTTAAACATTTTAAGAAATGAAAATTTCTCTGAACAATATCAAGTTTTAATCTGCCCATAAAATTTACGTATGATTTCGTGAAGTGCGCCATAATAATACCGCTTATCTGAACAATAACCTCCCTAGACCAAAAATAAGGAAGCATGACGGCTAAGAACGTCTCTCTCCAGACTTTCGAACAAAGATTATCGATTAATGTTTAATGGAGTTTTCGATAAAATTATACCTGGGTGAATGCACCAAACTTTCAGTCCCAAGTGGGTGGTGTAATTTGTTTGAATTTACTGCATACCAACTTTGAATTTTAGAAAATAAAGTTTAAATTGCCATTTTAGCGGTCTAAAGATAAAAGCTCACTATGCATTACGTTTATCTCCCGTATTCGTCACGTTCCCTTTGTATAAAATATTATACATGCATTCCGTAAACCCGACGCAGTTTACCAAGCTTATGCGGGGACTGTTGGACAAAATTAATACTCTGCTTGTCTAAATTCAGGCCCCTCCTAACTTTTGAATTCGTTTGGTATTTCTGTATGAACGTTTAAAGAGTAAACAGAATTTTAGGCATGAAATGACAGATATAACTGTCAAACTAAGAGCTGGGCGTTATTATGAAAAAAAATTAAACGGAAAGGAGGGTCTTGTGCCACACTATTTTAAAGCTCCTGACGAGTACTTTATAACCCCAAAATAAAAAGTCAATATCTTTACCTACTACAAAATAGCGGTACTTTGAAAATTACATGAACACTTCATTTGAATAGCTATATTTTCAAAACTAATAAAGCTAGATAGACCTAATGTGGTATTTTCTTAAAGCTCTTTTAAGGATCTATTTAATGGTGATATTGGTGATGATATATAGGATACGAAAAAACGTATAAGATTTTTTTATTGGAAACACCCTATATATTATATCAGCATTATAAAAGATATCTAAAGGACCTATAAGAAAATACCACATTAGGTATATCTAACTTTATTAGTCTTGGAAATATGGCCATCCAAATCAAGTATTCAGGCACTCTTAAAACTACCGTCATTTTGTGGTAGGGTATAGGTACTGATTTTATATTCTGGGGTAAAGTACTCGCCAGGAGCTTAAAAATGGTGTGCCACAAGACCCCCTTTCCATTTTTTTTTCAAAATAGCGCCTAACTCTCAGTTTAACATTTATATCTGTAATTTTTTGCCTAAAATTTGGTTTATGTTGTCTTACTAAAACCCTAAATTTTTATATAATAATACCAAACAATTAAAAAGTTAGTAGGGGCGGTCCTGACTTTAGACAAGACTAATCCAAAACTAATAAAGATAGACATATCAAATGTGTTTTTGTAAAGCTCATTGGACAATATTTTTAGTAGTGATATATACGCATTTAAAAATATCATACTTTTTTTCTGATCTGGTATATCATAGGAGATAATACAAATTTGATAATCGATTTGAAAACTACAGAATTAACCCAATAAACTAATATTTTTATTAATTTTAACAAAATACATCAAAAAATATTTTATTACAATAATATTTCAAAAACGAGAAGGATCTCAATTCGCCTCTATTTTTATCTATCTATCCATCTGGCTATGTAACGGAATCTTTGAGCCTAATTTTAACCAACTTCCAGCTATTCGATTTCTTTGAAACTTTGCACACGTATTAAGGACCCATGACAATGCAATAATCTGCAAACAGTATCCCGTTATCTTTTTTGAATCGCCAGGAAAAAAATTCCATTATATTATAAAAACAACACCTAGGATGCCATCTGTTGGCAACATTTCAAACTTTGCTATTAAATGAAGAAGAAATTTTTAGTTTTTACACAATTTGGTTAGTTGCACCATTGGTGTTCAATTTTTATGAACAATAAAATTAATAAGTTCTTTACACAATTGGGTTAGTTGCACCATTGGTGTTCAATTTTTATGAACAATAACAGTTAATAAATGCCGTTAACACGCTTTTATTAACTTGGGTTGTAACTATCTGGCTATGTAACGGAATCTTTGAGCCTAATTTTAACCAACTTCCAGCTATTCGATTTCTTTGAAACTTTGCACACGTATTAAGGAAACATGACAATGCAATAATCTGCAAACAGTATCCCGTTATCTTTTTTGGATCGCCAGGAAAAAAAATTCCATTATATTATAAAAACAACACCTAGGTTGCCATCTGTTGGCAACATTTCAAACTTTGCTATTAAATGAAGAAGAAATTTTTTAGTGGGTTGCAATATATTGGCAACGGTCAAACATTGCCTGGATTGCCATCTGTTGGCAAAATTTCAAACTTTGCTACTTAATGAAGAAGAAATTTTTAGTGAGGTTGCAATCTGTTGGAAAAATTTTAAAATTTGCCACTCTTGTTCATTAAAAAAATTTTCGCCATTTTGTCAAGAGTAGCAGAAACTAAAAAATGAAAAATAATTAATAGTTTAAAAAAACTAAAAAAACACGCTTTTATATGCAACCGAACTAAAAATTAGAAAATAATTTTTCATTAAAAAAAATATTGTCATTTCATAGTAAAAAGCGTGGGGTGATAAATATATTAAATGTTATAATTATTATATTTGCAAATATCTATGATGGAAAAGTTATGAAAAAATAGTAAAATGCACCCACGCTTTTTACTATGAAATGACAATATTTTTTAATGAAAAATTATTTTCTAATTTTTATTGAGTATGATACGCAATTACTCCGGCGTTTGTAGATCTATTTTAAAAATTATTTTTTTATTTGAAAGAGTGCACTGCCGCGGTGGTCCCTATAAAAACTAAAGCCATTTTTTGTTTGTTAATTCGAGTTCAAAACATTTTAAAAATATTACATTTTCTTGTTAAACGGTGACGTCATGTACGTCGCGTATTTAACCGTGTTTGAATACATCCCGGACAATGGTTTAAAAACAATATAGTTATCTTTGTCGGGCGGGAGTATGCATCGTACTTATTAAAAACTTTGTTTCGGTCATTTTTCGTAAACTTTATACGTGGCTGTACATGGCAAGTGAAAAATGTTTTTATTTGGTGTAAACAAAAGCACATATTAATCAGAAAAAATAAAAATAATATATAATAACCTAATAGTTTATTCGGCTGTGACGCAACGGTTTAAAATCATACATTTCCTTGATTCTCATATTTATATTGTCATTTTTAAATACGTTTTGAACCAGTGAGACGAATACAGTTAGCAAGAAAATTTGACTCAAGTCAGGATCGCGAGAGAGAAAGGTACTATATAAGACCTATTTCTATCTTTCTGCCGTAACTTGTTCGTGGGGCAAAGCTGCTTTTAAAGAGGTATACGCTAAGATAATAAAGAATAATTAATAAAAGCGTGTTAAAATAGGAATATTTTTCTGATTCTTCTGTCTTACAGCTGCTAACAAGCTTGTCTAACAGCTGACGTCATTATAATGTGAATCGAAAAAATAAAAGCGCTTACCGCCAATGACAAATGACATAAAAAACAATAATATAACCTAAAATATGGCAACTCCAGTTTTTAAAACAAAAATGCGCAATATCTTTAATGGCAGGTAAATTAATCCTTCACATTGTTTCCTACACATACTACTGTTATTGTTATTAGTATACATTTAGTCAATTTTGTTTGATTTTTAACCTCAAATTCGGCTATATTTCCCCCTCCTTGTTTTTCATCCTGTTAGACAGTGGTTAGACATCTCCCGACGCCGCTAACAACCGCTGCACGCTGTAAGACTGACGTCATTGATTTGTCAAAAAATGAAAGTGCTTACAGCTGCTATAAGCAGCGAACAAAAGAAAATATCCCCAAAGTCAGTTAAAAAGAAGAGATCAAGGGCGTATTCAGAATCGCCAACCTTGGGGTAAAATTAACCATTTTTACCGAACTAAAAGACAAGAGGATACCTGCAGCCCCGTGTATATCGAATTATAAGCTCTTGACAGACAATATAAAAAAATCGAAGACAGAGTATAGGTGGATGGTCATGGTTAATTTGGTTAGTTATTCCTTAATTAAACCTCCATTGTTGTCGAAACCTTCATAAATCGATACACGCGGGCTGCAGCATTCAAAAATCGATCACGAAACCTAAGGGGTGATTCTACTTGACAAAATAAAGGTAGAGCTTCATATAAATATTTTCAAAATGTCATTCGTTTTCGAGTTACAAGCAGTCAAAGTTCAATTTTTATTTTTGTTTTTCGCCATATTGCATTTATTTTTAATCAATCCAGTTGACATTTGGCACACAAATCGAGCTTAGCAGATTCTAAAATTTTGAAGACTAAGAGTACTTTTTTTTTAAACTTACCGCCAGAGGGGCACTTTACCTGAAGAGCTTAAAACTTATTTACATCATAACTTTTTTTATTTTGACAGATATCGCAAAGCTGGGGCGCACTTAGTTTATAGACAATCAAAAAACTTAAAAAATAAGGTACTCCTTATTAAAGTCGATAAACCTCCACCGTTTAGGCACCAACTAATCGACATCAAAGTTTTTCATCAATATCAATCAAATTACCTACATACATACAGGGTGTCCAGTAACTCAACCGACCAATCTTTGCAGGGCGCGATTCGACAAGCAGAAAAAAAGAAAAAAACTTTGATTTATTTGCCACATTTCTTCTGTTAAATTGCAAGGCTGCAGCTCTAAGGCTCGTTCCTAGGCAATTAGAAACCGTTTGCAAACTGTCAGAGCATGCGCACGAGACGAAATGCAGCTTAGTTTTATCTACCACCGCGCTGACCTGACGGTTTGCAACGACCCTGACTGAGTGTAGGAACAAACCTCTAAACACTGCAACTACGTATACATAGTACCGCCAAAGAGCTGCTGCGATTAAAATGGTTAAATAATGTTAATATAAATGGAAAAAACAGGTTGTTAAATGAATTAATACGTCAAACATTAACTAAAAATAGTAAAAATGAGGTAAATTTGATTTTCTACTTTGACCAAATAATTATTTTCAGAATGAAACGTTTCAGATCAAATGATCGCGACCCAAAGAACCCCCACATGCAAATTCACTGAAAATCCCCGCTACTTTAGACAATTACCAAAATTACATATTAAAAAAAAATACCAAACAATTAAAGTTCTAAACAAAAAATAACAAAAACTTAATTAAGGCTTCACGTTGATGCAAGCGGTAAATCGGTATTGAATCATCGGAATTTGCTTAAAAGTGAATAGAAGGCCATTTATTGCTGATATTGAAGTATACATTAAAAATTTGGATATTTATTCGGCATAATATCATGATATATATATTGTGATATATTGTGATATATATTATGATATGTATCAATGATATATATATATATCTGCAAACCCTGATCAAAACCAAGTTTTTTTTTGTCGTAATTAAAAAAAAAATCTTTTATTTGATGGTATTTAAATATTATAGACTAATAATAACAACCAAGATTTTTTTTCCAACAACAGTAGCTAAAATGACGACACTAATTAAATTAATACTTTTAAACAGAAATTGTGATAATGACTCTTTGTAGTTTAAAACAAACGACTTGTGAATTGTTATTAGACTTATCAATTGTCAAATAATAAAACTCATTGTTTTTCTCAGTTGTAATTCTATTTACTCAAACACCGTATTGTTGCATGAATAGACAAAACTAATTCAATTCTAACATCAGAGCATAAATTCTTGCTTTAGGTAAAATCATACACTGTTAGAAGTATCTTTGATAAGTTACGCCGATCCCACACATCTGGCCTGGATCAGCTAGTAAGGTCTAAAAGGTTGATAGGTCTTACAGACTACTTTTATTAGACGTGTGTCAGGCTCATTATATGTCGAGCCTTAGGCTGTTTGGGCCTGAATGGCTGATAGGACCTAACAAGCTATCAGTATTTCTAATAACGGTATACTTTTAACATTAGCTTTGAGGAATCTTGGCGCCGCGTTAAATTGAAATCGTTTACCGACGTTTCGCCAACGATCGCACGTGGCATCTTCAGGGATATTTTTAACATCGTTTATTTTAGTTTTGTTAAAGCCAAAAAACTACATAATGAGATAATTGTATAGTGTTGTTTTGGCAGGGAGTGGAAGTTTTTTTGTGGTTTTGATTACAAATATGAGGTCAGTTTGGCCCTAACCCCAAAAATGTTCAGCATAAAATTTTCAATTTCAATCACGAACGTTTGCAAACGACTAACGGCAAAAGTGAAAACTTGGTCAAGTCAAATGAGGGGACGGCGTTCACAAATGGCACTACATGCCAAGTTTAACTGAACGAAAACTGCTGCGGCAGCGGGAGTGAAATATCAGTTTATAAATTGAGATTTATTCCTCAAACTAGTTACACCAAAATTAATTGGTTTTATGATAAAATAAACCAAATACCAATCATTCAGTTTTGTTGTGTCAAAGTAGTTTTAAGAAGAAAGATAATAACGCAAACAATATCGTGCACTTTTAAAGTAATGTCAAAGAGGGTCCAGCAAAAAACGGAATTCAAATTGAGATTAGTGCTTCAGAGCACGTATACTAAAATATACAAGACGAAAAATAGTACCCAATATCTAAACCGGTTTAATTTCTTAGGGACTTTTATGGAAGACGAGAACAAACTTAAAATAAAATATTTAAATATGTATATCCAAGAAACAAAAATTAGGTAATTGTCTAGAAAATTGCGTCAACTCCGATTTTGACGAAATTTGGTATACGGGGTTTTTGGGTGGGCCATTATACACATAGGTGCATGCATGGTTGCATGCTTTAGGGGTAAAAATTAGAATTTAATGAAAAACGTGGAAAATACCAAGATTTTTTTTAAAGATGTTTATAAATATTGCGTGCCAGAAGAACTGAATATCAACCTTGATGATGAATATCTCGGAAACAAAACGTTTCCAAAAAAACACTTTTAGATTCGTAATTAGCGCCCCAAAACACCGTATATTAAATTTCCAAACCCGGTCATGTTGCTTGTTTTCCGCTAGTCTGTAAATTTTTACTGCGGCATGGCCACAGAAGAGGACTGCGCAGTGCCCACGTAGGGGTTATTGTCATTTTGCTGTATTCATCCATATTATTTTTCAGATCAGTGCGGTTGGGAAGTTCAAATGAAAACGTTATCTCGCTCCTTTTAAGTAGTGTTTACAATACGCTATTTACGTTACTAGACCGGAAAATGGTATTTTACGGGTCGACGAAAAACATTTACAGGGCAGGTAGGCGAGTCCTGTAGTTTTGAGGAGACCCGTAAAGAGTATTTCCGGTCGAGTATCGTTACATAATTTTTTTAATTGACCGGAAAATTGAATTTTCCACTCAATTTTTAAGCGGAAAATGCTATTTTACAGGACTAATTTACTTTCGGTCCCTAGTTTACTTTCCGGTCTCTCATTTACTTTCCGGTCCCTGATATCAAAAATCCTGTTAGCCATGACAAAAATTGTCAGAGTTCAATTGTTACTATTTGACAGTTCAAGATATTGTAAAGTAAAGAAAGCATCATTTTGCCAAAATGGAGTCAGACATGGAAAATTCAGATGAAATAATTGAAACAGCCTTGCCTTATTGTCGTTTAAATATAACACTAAAAATTTACACAGTTTTTTTCCGGTCAATTAAAAAAAATTATGTACGATACTCGACCGGAAATAATTTTTACGGGTCTCCTCAAAACTACAGGACTCGCCTACGGCTCGCCCTGTAAATGTTTTCGTCGACCCGTAAAATACCATTTTCCAGTCCTAGTAACGTAAATAGCTATTTTTAATGGACCGGAAAAGAAAAAACTGTGTAAATTTTAGTGTTATATTTAAACGACAATAGATTTGCTGCTTCAATTATTTCATCTGAAGTACATGTCTACTGACTTTCCATTTTGGCAAATGTCTTTTACTTTGCAATATCTTGAACTGTCAAATAATTAACGGTGAACTCCTGACAATTTTGTCATGGCTAACGAGATTTTTGATATCGGGGAGCCGGAAAGAACAAATGAAGAGACCAGTAAACAGGAACCGAAGTAAGTTAGTCTGTAAAAATGGCATTTTCCTTAAGTGGTGGAAAATTCGAATTTTCCGGTACAAGAACAAACTTAAAATAAAATATTTAAATATGTATATCAAGCAAATTAGGTAATTGTCTGAAAAGTGCGTCAACTCCGATTTTGACGAAATTTGGTATACGAGGGTATTTTGGGTGGGCCATTATACACATAGGTGCATGCATAGTTGCAGCGTTTAGGGTAAAAAGATTTGGAATTTAATGAAGAAACGTGGAAAATATGATTTAATATTATACAGGGTGTTATCTAACTACGATACTAAACTTAATGGGGGATTTCCTGTCTTTTATGAAAAAAATACATAAACATATGTCCAGACTTGCTCTATTTCTAGGATACAGGGCGTTAAAGTATTTAAAAAATGTCGTGATTTTTAAATTTCTTAAAAAGCCTTTAACCGATTAGATGAATTTTTGGTACACCTATTAAGCGCAATGGTTGAAGCTAGCTTGAGTTAAAGCGGCTTTTAAAAAGTGGCTTGAAAAAAGCGGTATAAACGCGCAGTGACTTGAATCGTCTCAGTCAAGCATGAAAATAAGTAGGATTGACTTGACTGAAGCCGATTAGAAACACCAGATACATGGATAAGCATTCAAGCGAGACTTAATAACTGCCTAATTCAGATGGCTGCTTCCTCGAACGTCATCAGTGTCAATTTCATATATGATTTTTGAGCTGTTTCCCTACAAATATGAGGCAGTGGAAAACAGGTAAAAAAAAACTTTAAACCACGGTAACACACCAACAACAGCCCACAACAAAACCATGGGACAAAATTAAGACAGTGAGGTTTTGGAAATTTTCATTCGATGTCTAAGGAAATCTCATGTAAATTTTAAAGTATAAAGTAGTCAAATATTGGCTCCCTAATTATTTTATAAAAAAATGCTATTAGGATTTATTGAAGAGCACAATAAGTTCCACCCAAAATGAAAATGTTGATCATTTTTCAATCCAACCAGTAGAGTAAGAGTAAACTGCTTAAATACTTCTGCAACGTAATATCTCATTATATACCCTGTACTCTAGAAATCAATAATAAAAACACCATACTGCTTTATCAGTGACAATTTAGATCATTAATTTATAATGTCATTGCCAAAACTACAACAATTTAATAAGTATATTTTATTGGTATAAAGTTTAATTTTTAAATGTCCCCATAGAAAAAATCGTTTGGCGAAAGATCCGGAGACCTGGCTGGCCAAGATATTGCGTGGTTCGGGCCTATGATGTCGTTATTAAATGCGTTGTTCAAGTATTCGCGCACAGCTCTGGTACTGTGTGCTGGGCAGCCATCCATTTGATACCAAATCTCTTGATTTTCACGAGCAAGGTTGTTCAAAGCAGGCAAAATTTGTTCCTCTAAAAGTTCCAGAAAGTACTCCGCATTCAAATTTCGGTCAAGGAAAAATGGTCCAAGGATATGGTGGCCGAAAATTCCCGCCAAAACATTAATTTTTTGTGGATATTGAGTCCTTGTCTCAACAAATCGATTTTGGTTTTCGTTACTCCAGTACCGGCAATTTTGAATGTTGGGTTCGTTGTTCAATGTAAAAGTGCATTCGTCAGTAAAGCAAATATTTTGTAAAAAACCTCTGTCAGTGTTTGTCCTCTCCATCATCTCAAAGCAAAATTCCTGTCGTCGTATTTCGTCTCCGTCTCTTAATTCTTGGTGTCTTTCGTACTTGTAAGCGTGGTATTTACATCTTTTTAAAATTCGAGATATTGTGGTGTGGTCTTGTCCAGTAATGTCCTCCAGTTGTCTCGTGCTAATGTTTCCTTCGACCTCCTCTACACAAAGTATCACGTCTAAATCCCTCTCGTTTTGTACAATTTGTCTCTGATTTTCACGTCGATTTTCTTCACATTTGCAATTATTGATTACTGTGCCTGTATGTTTCAAATGTTTTTATCGTCCGTTCTATTGTCGATTAACTTGGTATTGGCCTATTGGGAAAATAGGCTGCAAACATGTCCGCTACTCTACAATTTTATAATAGTGGTTTTTTCTGGATTTAAGTAGTTCATTATTTAAAAATAATGAGACATTGATCTGACAACTTAAGAGTAACAGGTTAAATAATTTTTCTGGTATTTTATTATAAAACTTCTAATAATACAGGGCGCGTAAGAAGATAGGAGATTCGTAACTTATTTTAGAATTTATCTCTTGGCTGGCGGACTGAGAAGAGCTGAAATTTGTATACTGGGTACAACTTTTCGTGCTGTTTAAAAAATTCTAATAATATTTTTCTTCTAAAATAATTAGGGGAGGCAATATTGGACCACTTCAAAATTTACATGGGATTCCCTATGTCCCGCTACGGCATGTGCCTCGCAAGAAACGAATGACATTTTGAAAAAAAAATTATATGACTCCACCCTTGTTTGTCAAGTTAAATCCACCCCGCTAAGTTTCGTGATCGTGATTTGGAATCACCCTGTATAAAAAAAAAGCAACAAAGTGGATTTTTTCGTTTTTAATCGAGATCAAATTTTAGCCTTTGCCACTCCCACAGCAGTATCTAATGTACACTTTCGGATTTGCACAATATGCAAATAATGGGGTGAATATAGTGCAAAAGGTAATGACTTTTAAATTAATCGCACTGTAATAATAGCAGGAAACTGTGTAAAACTTTGCACTAAACAATAAAATTAGTTCGGTCGTCTGTTCGACCCTAGTTATTCCGGTAAAACTATTTTGATGTTTCTAGCTGGTGGTACCATAACAACATAATATAACATCAGTTAAACATAAATATGTTATGAGTGTACAATAAATAATACAAGATTTTTCTAAAAATTTGGCACGAAGACTCAAAATACTGGCTGCAACTTTAAGGTATAAAGTTAAAATTAAATCACTTCAAAAATGAAACTATTTTTAATATAAATCTGGTCTAATCTGTTTACTCGACACATAGGATTGAAATATTTAAACATACAGGGTGTTCATTTTAAAAACTTTCCACTCAAGTTATCATCAAAACGAGACAGATTTGAGAAAATCGCCGAAACACGTCAAGATAATTATTGAGGGGGTACGTTTTTATATAAAAATTGGACGGCGCCCCTTTAGCCCTCGCTAGCACCAGGGCCACCACCCAAAATTCTTAAATGAGAAGGCGGGTGGGTGATACATCATTTTAAAGCTCCTGTAATATACAGGGTAGAAGAAAAGTACATATTTTTTATTTAAGAACCCTGTATATTATTTTACCATTAAAAAGATCTTTAAATGAGCTTTAAGAAAATACCACATTAAGTACATCTAACTTTATTAGTTTCGGAAATATGACCATCCAAATCAGGTATTTAGGTAATTTTTAAAGTACCGCCATTTTGTAATAGGTGAAGATATTGACTTCATATTCTAGGGTTATAAAGTACTCGTCAGGAGCTTTAAAATGATGTATCACTCGACCCGCCTTCTCATTTAAGAATTTTGGGGTGGTGGCCCTGGTGGTTAAGGGGTTAAAGGGGCGCCGTCCAATTTTTTGTAAAAACGTTCCCCCTCAATAAATATCTTGACGTGTTTCGGCGATTTTCTCAAATCTGTCTCTGTTTCGAAGATAACTTGAGTGGAAAGTTTTTAAATGAACACCCTGTTGTCTTTGTTGCTCGTACAAAGTTCGAAGGCAGCTCCTTTCTGGGTCCTAAGGGAGACTTCCAGTCAGTCTCAACCAGCCAGAAGTCCAGATCCCTGCAAAAATTAGCGAAACATTTTAGCATTGTAGAACCTGTGGGGTTGGTTGGGCAACTGCAGCTCAAACTACACCCCAACCCGAAATTCCAAAGAAAAAGTGAATTTATTAAAAGACCGGTTAGTAATTGAATCCAAAATCTTTTATACATATTAAAACTGCAATATAATCCGTAAGATATCACTTACCTGATTGAGGAAACGAGCTTAACCATCTGAAGACAAAATTTTCCGGCTTGCAATTATTTACTTTTTAATCCACAGGGCAAACAATGTAGCTCACGTGACGCTTTTCTCGATCGCCGCAACATCACGAGTGGGCACAATGAGTTCCCCTGCAACCCTTCTTAGCTATTTGATGCTTGCATTGCGATGATAGTTTTTGAGATATTTGACTGTCTAACCCACCTTATGCTCAACTACTTTTAAAGAGGAAAAAAAAGGTTCCCACTTCATTTTTTCAAAACCACTACTCATTTCGTAACTACCGCCCGCCCTTTCTGCCCTTTCTCCGACTTTCCGCCTTTCATTTTCACATTTTTCCGCCCCTGCAGCGTTGCGCCCTGGTGCCTCACCACCCGGTAAGCAGCGGCCCTGGTTCTATGCTTTGTTGCACCTATAAATTAAGAAAAAACACCTGAACAAAAAATGTATTTCATTGGTTTAAAACTACAGTAACCGGAGTTACTACTAAGTATTCAGTATCAATAGCTTTGTTCGCGGGTTCGATTCTGAACCGATTCTGGGACTACTACATTAAAAAATGTATTTTTGGTTTAAAACTACAGTAACCGGAGTTACTACTAGGTATTCATTATCAATAGCTTTGTTCGCGGGTTCGATTCTGAACCGATTCTGGGACTATTCGCATGCGCAGTGAAAAAGCAATGTTCGCGGTTAGTAAAACTCCTGAATTTTTGTAATAGTTCTGTGTTCGCGGGTTACAATGGAATCGGTTCGTTACCGGTTCGTAACCTGATTAGCAGACCTGGGATTTTTGTTGAAACTAAAAGTTCAGTTCGGAATTTTATGCGTATTGTCGACATGGTCAGCTGTTTTCTGTTTTTGTGGCACAGAAATAAAGCGTTGTATTACAGTTTATTTTGTTTCTGCCACTTTTTATGCGGGGTAATATACCTGTTTTTTATATTTTTGTGATTCTGAGCGTATATAAACAAAGGATTTTTAATTGTATTTCGTATAAGAGGCTAGGTTAGAATACATCCTCAGCTGTATAGAAAATCGTTCGCGGTAAATAAAAATTCCGAACTAATAAATAACTAGACATGCGCTCTAAAACAATTCCTAAATCAGTTCGGTTCTGGTTCAGAATCAGTTTATTACCAGACCCGCGAACAAAGCTATTTTATAGTGGCCAAGCATAGGTATTTATATTTTTGACCTTGCTATGGTCGATTGGACTACTAGTCGCGATTGACTGGTCGATCGCGATCTACCGGCTGGCCACCCCTGCTGTATACTCTCCTGGACGAAAAACCAGGACAAAACAAAAATTTTGTTTAAATTCAATCTCAAATAACTTTTTTGTTTTATGACCGACTTTTAATTATCTTTTGGTTCAGTTGTAGCTCCTTGCATCAAAATTATTATTTAATATGCGGCCTGCAAAAAGTTCTATAGGTTTAGGTGTAATACAGAAAAGTGCCAATAGCTTGCATTTAGACCCAAATTTTCGAACAGCCCTTGGAAATATTTAACGTTACAATTTTTTACCAGTGTATTAGATTTTAAAGTCTCATCTTTTCTAAACATTTCTTTTTGTTTATTTATATCAGTATCTCTATTCTAAAAGGAAATACAAAATTTTAAAAAATAAAATAAAATAAAATAGGTCTTAATATTTTGTTAACATCAGGTAATGTTTAAATAAAAAATATGTATATTTTTATACTACTAAAGTTAAAAACTTAAGCAACACATGCCAGGTTTTAATTTAAAAAATAACAGTAACAGCTGTTAAGTAAAAAATGGAGTTTGTAGCTCGAAGCGCAGAGCTGAAAGCAACTCTTAAAATAATTTAAGACTGATAACTAATGTGTTTTAACTTTTAACAATAATGTCACTACATGTATATTTTTATAATCTCTTAATTCTTATTTACACCTAGGTCCCACACAATTTAAAAATACCGAAAAATACATATTGACTAGATGTAACGTTGTTTTTAGAGTATTTAATTATTTTTACAGCTAATTTTTTTTTTTTGGGCTAAAATAAATAATACAAAAATGGCGTTTTAAAGGTAAATATTAAATACTAAGTGTCAATGTAGCGGAAAACTCAAGAATTGCAAAAGTTTAGGAAATAAGGTGAATTTAGATTCGTTTGCTATTCAAGTCTAATGATGAATATCCGAGAAATAAACTTTGCCAACTAAACAATTTTTGAGATTCGGAATCAGCTCCCCAAAAGTCCCCTCAAGCAAAAGTTATCAGAATCAGTGTGGTGCCTGATAAGTAAAAAATTACCGTCTTTAAACTATCTTTGCTTTATTTATCCATTTTTTTATATAAAATCACCCTAAAAATCGCGTTTTTACACAAAAAGGGCTTACACAATTCAAATCTAAAAAGTAGGCGCCTTTTTCAATTGTATCGCGCACGTTTTGAAAGTAAAAGTATCCAGTGGCGTGCCCAAGTCTCTGCCCTGGGGGTAAGACCAGAAGCCCCCTTTTGAAACAGCTGGAATTTCTAGCAATGTGGGGGGATTAGATGTACTCGCTAAAAACTGTGAAAAATTCCTGACCAAATTCGAAATGAATGACGCGGGAATTGAGCAGAAATACCATAACATATCTATGAGGCAATAAATAATACATTTTGTAAATAATATTTATAGATTTTTACTTTTTAAACTAAAAAAATACCTCTGGGGGCGTCCGATCCCGCTCCCGCCCCACCCCTTCGGCGGCACGCCCCTGAAAGTAACTAAAATTTTCTTGAGTGAATTTTTTATTGTTGACTCTTTGTTTGACCTCCGAACAGTGCGGACGTGCGTAGAGGACTACAAAGTTCTTCCCGGAGTGGCGGCTAGAGGTGTCGTATAAACGTTTTTTACCTTCGGGGATCAAGGAAAGATTCACGCTAAATTGACGGCATCTTTCTTCTGGATCTAAGCGCTGTGAGCGAAGATTCCTATAAGCTGATGGTATCCTGTTTGGTGATGAACACGAGGTATTTTTCAAATGGCGGGAAATAGATGGGCGTGCCATGGGAACTGTCAGAAGTGAAAGTGAAGGTTATACGTAACACCAGTAGCAGATCTTGGTTTGACAGTCGACAATTTATGCATTGCATCGAACATTGAATTATTTGTTTTCTTTTTGGAATTTCTGGGAGCTACGAGCTCGATTATCCAGATTTTCCGCCGACGAAGCCCTGGAAAGCATTGACCGGAAGGGGAGAGTGGTGGATTGGACCTGAAGGGACCAAAACCAAGAAAAAAAATAGAATAGAATAGAATAGAGTGAATTTTTAATTTTAAATTACTAAAAAAAAATAATTTAATTGTGTAAAATACTACTTAAATGGTTTAATATAAAATCGTTCTATTTGGGTGTAATTAATCATTATTTTAAGAAAGACTATGAAAACTTGTGAAATTTTGAGGTTAGATTTTAAAAAAACAGCAGATTTTTGCAGAAAATGGTTAAATTTAGAACTTGGATACTCTTTTTAAGGCTAATCGCCGTCTTGAAAGGCTAATGCTACAAAGCAGGTTTAAACTTAATTCTACATTCTGAGGTAAGGCCTTTGAAGTTTTTGTATAATCTCAATATTTCTGACGGTGTCAAGGATTAAGATTTTATGGAAAGTTCAAAGGCCTAACCTCAGTTCAATAGAACTGGATTTAAACCTGCTTTGTACAACTGGGCCTAAGTCCCCCATCATCGCTTTTATTACAATTATCAATAAATTTATAAAGAAACAGAAATAACCTACCAAATGTTTTTAGATCTTTCAAATTAGGTTTTATTGATTCAGTTAGTAGGTACTAAAAGAGATATTTTTTGAAAAGGTAAAGCCTACAAGCAGACCCTATGCCCTACACATACTAGTTTTACCTCAAGTTTTACCTACGAAAGTGAGTATTAGAGGCCCTATAAAAAGCTAGATACGAGACTGTAATATTGCCTTTATTTTATAAAAGCAAACAATATGTGTATTATCTAAGCAAAATTATCAAAAATTTTGTCGAAATCAATTTTAATGAAGTTTGTGTCCTTACCTATGTTCCTTTAATTCTCTAAACTTGTGCAAATTTTAATTACCTACATGTCAAACAGACAATCTTTTACTTAAAATAATGTACACCTATTTACTTAATTTACAGTAATTTAATTCTTATCTTAAAAATATTCTCCTACACGGATACAAAAATCCTTGTTTTATATTTTATCTATATTTCAAAATTATGTGGAAGTTCTTAGCACACAACTAGGTATTTTTATAACACCCAATGTTTACAAAACAGTTCAGTAAAGAAGCAAGTGGATTGGATTGTGTATTTAAGGCTTCCAAATATAAACAACTTAAAATTATGGTTATTATAAGACCTACCTTTTCTAGGGCGTCCGGGTGTTTTGTCAGAGTTTTATCGACAAATTAGGAATTTTTTAATATAGCATAAAAGATATTGTAACAGATTTTTAAATTATAATATGGTAACATGTTTAAAATCTAAATTAAATTGCACACTGAGCTCTATGTCAACAAACGGTATCACTATTTTTATAAATTCCCATGCTTCTTATATTCACTGATTAAAATTGATAATTGCTTCTGATTGAGAGCACTTATATATAATGGAGTTTTAATGTGTTGATTAGAAATACATATGGAAAAAGGCGGACATTTCAAAGCACAACACAACCCTTTCGTTTGATTGACGCGTGAGGTGAAACTTGTCTTAGCGACTGACAGCACACTGACAGGATTCCATCAAACTTCACTGTAGGTGTGTTCACTGCACGGATCTTAGTCGCCTAAAACGTAATTACAGTCTATCTACGACATACGTTATTTTATGACCGTGCGAAATAAACTGAATAAGAAAAATAAAGTCATGTGCTTGTGATACCTGTAAGTAGGATAATGACCACTCCTTTCCATTTTCCAACGTTGCCGCGATTACCTAAAGAAGAAATTTAGGAAAATTTATGTAATCTTTAATATGAATAATACGTGATAATATCTAAATTTGAAACAACTACTTTTCTTTAGTGTTTTGTGACAAATATTTTTAGTGGTTGGTTTGTGTAGGCTGTGGGCTGTTTTAAGAAAGTTTTTAAAATTCTTTAGGACTTGGACGGCCGTATGCACTATACGTATGTAAGGTAAAATTAATAAACTTATTAGCGTTCTAAAATATCAAACAAGTTGATAATTCTTCTTTTAAAATACTTTTGTTTATGGATGTATGTAGGTATAGTTAAAAAAAAAGAATTTATTTATTTAAATTTAGCGCCAAAAAATACAGCTTTTGGCAGAAGTATTTTTCGGATTTTTACGACTCCGCGCAGTAAACAAATCGAGGGTGGATGAGCATGCGCACTTAAAGCCGTGGCAAAATACAAACAACGGCACCCTGTGCCCTCCGTCTGCGGTCTGACCGTGACGCTCTAGCTACCGTCGACAAATTCTTTCCGATAATGTGGATAGTCTGTTTGGCGCCAGGCGCGTTCACACTCGATTTGCTTGCGCACAAACCCGTTTTTCGCCCATGAAATGTAACTTTTGTTTCGCGCAGGTAATTACATTGGCAATCCATCCAGATCAGTGTGATGTACCCATGTATGTATATACGTACATGGGCGTACATCAGGGGGGTCTGAGGGTTTAACCCCTCCCTCATTAGGCTGAGTACAGTAGCGGATCCAGTGGCGCAGGGGCGCGTGCCCACGGTGAATCCTACAGAACACATGATAGTGGCCAGTTTAATCCTGGAACTTTTGAAAATGCATAATTGCACAACTCCTTTTTAAACATTTGTTAACTTTTTTGTCAGTTTTTAGTTAGTTTAATTTGAGCTTTTTGTTTGTATGTTTAAAAAAAAAAACATGTAAGTTTGTGTACCATAAAATATTTTTATTTGCGCCCCCTGGGATGAAGTTCTGGATCCGTCCCTTGCTAAGTAAGAGGGTATATTCGTATTAGAAAAGCTTTATTTTGTTGTGTTTTTAATAATGCATATCTTTAGGTAAACCCCTCCCCCCTCCTCTTATTAGCATTCGTATAGAAAGAAAGGGAACATGAATTAGTACCAAAAATTCGTAATTTGTATGGTTTGAAAGAACATGTATATTGTACAAATGTTCTCTTATTTTAAATTTTACATAATTTAGGAGGAATTAAAAAAGTTCACCATAGTCTTAACCTACTTATTGTTTTTCTATGTGGCAACATTGCACACAGAACCGGCTTGGCATAATTTAAATATGTTAATTTTATTAAGGGTTGGTATTCTCAAATATACTTGCGCATTCGCCAGAAATTTAAGTTTTGGAAAAAATATAATTCTAAGCTAAATGAAGTCATTCCAGAACTAACCAGAGCTAACCTTTTTTGTTC
The DNA here is from genome assembly GCA_014170235.1 of Listronotus bonariensis. Lineage (NCBI taxonomy): Eukaryota > Metazoa > Arthropoda > Insecta > Coleoptera > Curculionidae > Listronotus > Listronotus bonariensis. The sequence goes on along the minus strand of JACEGR010004737.1, from coordinate 60,232 downwards.
CGTGTCGTTCATAGGTAATGTGTGAAATGAAGACATTTTTCGTAATTTTATGTAAGCAAAAAAAAAACAATTAAAAAATGGTGTTGAGTGGTATTAGTAACTAGTGGATAATAAAAAAAAGATCATGTAAAGTGGTACAGTACGCAACTCTCACAAATTTGCTAAAAATTTTTTACTTAGCGTTTTAAATATAAATATAGGTTTTAATTTTTCTGTAATATCTTTAATGTGGTTTAACGGTTTGTAGCAGATCCGTACTATAAGTACTATATTAAATAACTAAAATAACTTTCAGAATGTATTATAGTACTTTTTTTATCTTTGGATAATCCACGAAGGCTGAAAGCCTAAATACTAACGTACCGTGGGTGTCTTAAGCAAGGGTATGAGGCGCCCTAGGCTACAATTCCCAGAGCGCCTATTTTCCTACTAAAAAATTTTTGAAGAACAAAAAAAAAAAAGGTCCTCACCTCCATTTCAGTCCAAAAATAAAAGTTCTCTCCTTTTCGCGTCTATTTTATTTATATCCCCACTGCCCTGTCTGGCGCCTATTTTTTTCATGGCGCCCTAGGCTGTAGCCTAGTCAGCCTAATGGATAATACGGCACTGACGGGACATAAAAACTTGAAGATTTGGGGGAGAAGAAAATACCTCCGCTGGCAGTAGGTTCCATAGTCTAGAAACTCTAGGGCTAAAAGAACGAACGAAATGGGAAGTTCGGGGCCTGTCCAGTTGGACCGTATAGGGATGCATACGTGCGGCACCACGAGTTTCTCTGTTAGGAGCTGCAAGAGGAGGGACTATACTGGATAATTCGTCGGAGCAGAAGCCGTAAAAGTATCTATAAAAGAGCGATAGATGTCCCACAGCTCGACGATGGGCAAGAGAAGGAAGTATTTGAGTAAGTAGAGGATCATTAATAAGACTAACAGCTCGTCTTTGCATGGCATCAAGAATGGTGAGGGTTGTAGAGGATGCCATTCCCCAGACATGAGAACAATATTCCAGGGACGGTCGAATATGGGACACATACAAAGTGTATAAATTGGAAGGAGAAAAATATTTTTGGCTCGGAAAAGAAATCCAAGTTTTTTGAAGCCGCGGTGGCTATAGATAAAAGGTGTTTATGCCAGTTAAGGTTATTCTGAAATGTGACGCCCACAAGGTTGAATGTGCCCCCGCTCTGCAAAACCTGGCCACTCATAAGCAAAGGGTGAGTGTTTTATGTTTTTTTTCGCGACAAGGAATATGATTGTGTTTTGGATGCATTTAATTGAACGAGATTTTTGGCGCTCCAGTCCAATATTAAATTAAGATCCTGTGAAAGAGATATCTGCATCGCCCTGCGTTTGCTTTCCAAGTCGGGTTGAGAGATTGGTTTAAGAACCGGAAAACTCGAGTGAAGGGTACTATCGTCAGCATAACTATGAATGGGATTGGTTGTGGAAGAAAGAAGGTCGTTGATGTGAGGAAGAACCAAAAGGGATATTTTCTTTGTTAGCTGCTTACAGCAGCTGTAAGCACTTTCATTTTTTGACAAATCAATGACGTCAGTCTTACAGCAGCTCACAGCGGTTGTTAACAGCGTCGGGAAATGTCTAACCACTGTCTAACAGGATAAAAAAACAAGGAGGGGGAAATATAGCCGAATTTAAGGTTAAAAGTCGAACAAAATTGACTAAAGGATAACTAATAACAATTACAATAGTATGTGTGGGAAACCATGTGAAGGATTAATTTACCTGCCATTAAGGATATTGCGCATTTTTGTTTTAAAACTGAAGTTGCCATTTTTTAGGTTATATTATTATTATTATTTTTTATGTCATTTGTCATTGGCGGTAAGCGCTTTTATTTCTTCGATTCACATTATAATGACGTCAGCTGTTAGACAAGCTTGTTAGCAGCTGTAAGACAGAATAATTAGAAAAATATCCCTAAAGTTGGTGTTAGTACTAGTACTTACTTAAACTCTGCGTTTATTTAGATGCAAATTATTAATCTGCACTTCCAAAAATGGTACATTAGTTTCCAATTTAAGTCCATCTTTTTCTGTAATAGTACTTCTATACAATAAAACAAATAAATATAATTTTTATTGACTTTTATTTCGTATAGAATTGGGTCTTGATGATTCTAGACCTATAGAACTGTAAAAATTTTCTTGATCATCGAAATGCCTGGCCTTGAGTAAAAAATTTCTGGCCATCTCATTAGAACTAAAATTATAATTCATTGCTCCTATTTGACATTTTTCTAGTAGTTCCGTAACATCTAACAAAATATCTTCCCTGTTATCTTCATAATTTCCTAAAGGTCTGTAATACTCATACAATCCTTTAAATTTTACGCTTCTTGCAGAATTTCGTTTTTTTCTTTACAAAGCTTTTGATTTTACACTGTCACCTTCGCCAGTGTTTGAACACTGTAATGGATTCGAAAATACACTAAATAATTTAGCAAACAAGTTTTGAGGAACTTCCAGTTTTGGACATATTTCTGATTGGACACTTGAAGATGATTTAAATGACTTGGTGGTACCTAAAACCAAAGACAATTGATACCCCTTGAAGTGACATGTCTGGAGCTTAGACCAGGGCATAAGACCTTTGATTTTTGTCAGGGGCGGTCATATCGACTTACTGAGGGAAGGGGGGGTATGGGCCGAGGAGAAGTGTGTGAGGTGGAAAAAACAAAAATTTTTAAATGAGGTTTAAATTTTTTGATGAGCAGAAAAAAAAACAAAAAAAAAGGTCATCTAACCTCTTTTATTGTTTTCACCTTTCATTCTTATTATAAAATTACACAAAACCTCCTTCCCACGTATTTGAAAAGGTCCTCACTCCATTCAATTCCATCAGGAGCCTCACCCCTCGGACCAACCTTGGGGGAGGAACCTCAATTAATGCCCATATTTGCCATTAGACATGTATGAAACACAATAAAATAGAAAGGATGTCGCATCTAAGGGGGGCATGGCGCCCATGCCCCCTATGACCGCCCTTGATTTTTGTAGGCCGGTATACCCATAAAATTTATTTAAACACAGGGAAGCAATTAGGATTTTTAAATTATGTTTACAAAAAACTGAGACATGGGACCCACACCATATACAGGCCCGGGTGTTTTAGAACTGTGGGATCAAACTACAAGGTGTGATTCCTTATGTTATTTTATAAAAATCCTATTAACATATGTCCGGAGTTGCTTTCTTACTGAGATACAGGGCGTTAAAATTTAAGAAAAAAACAGTTTTTATTATTATTTTCAATAAGGTTGGGCCAATTTGGATAAAATTTGGTACATTTATTTAAAGTTATAAGGCGTTTATTTGGCTCTAACTAGATTGTTATTATTGGGTCCAGTGGCGTCTCAGTGAGCACCGCAACTTATATTATTAAGAGAAAAAAAGTACGCCACTGACTGCTCTTGACGTTTTTATATTTTTTTATAATAAAGCAATTAATAATACAACTTTTTAATTGTTGTATTTTTTCGTATCGTTTTTGATAAAAAATATTAAAGCTACTTTAATTTCTTCTAAAAAGTACCCATAGACAACACGATATAAAAAGCAAAAATTAAAATAGAACAATTATTTGCCTTAAAATAAATTAGCCCCCACAAAAAAATAAAAAAATTAAATGCAAATGTTCTATTTGTATTTTTTCGTAAATTTAATCGATAAATCTTAAATTTTGCATAAATATCTGTCTTTTTCTTAAAAGGCATCTGAAAGTCTCGAATAAAAAAATTGTGTACAAAAATTTTAACTGGCTATAGTTGTTTGAAAAATATAGATATTTTCATAAAATTTAATATTTGTCCAGAATCCAAATGGCGAATTTGCCTTTAAAAGTTTTAATTTTTTCTGGGAGGCTAAACAAAAAATTAATTTTTTCCAAATTCCAAAATTAAAATTTGTGTCTTTAGGCCAACAGTACCAGGTATATGTATCCTTGGTGTCAGTAGTGTCGTTCCTGGGTTTTTTGCCACCTCGTGCAGAAAGAGGAAATGCCGCCCCCAAAAATGTTTGAAGAGCAAAAAAGCCTTTCTTTGCCTAAATGCCGCAAATAAGGCCTTTATTTGTCAAAATGCCGCCCCGTGCGAGTGCACCCCTGCCAGGAACGGCCCTGGGTCTCAGTCCCGTGTTTCATTTTTTAGATAAAACAAAAATTAAAATCGCGCGCCAGACAGAACATGTTAACAACAAATTAGCCGGTTTATCATAAATATATACAGTGCTTTCCAATTAAATTGAGCCACCCCGTACACTTCCTGAAATCCTGAAACACGCCAATTTTCACCAACAGAAACGTCAAAAATTTTAAATAGATAAGTGATACCTCATTTTAAAGAGTTTCAAATTCTCCCTTTACTAGTTTTTACTTTGTCGAAATCGGTGCCATAGTTTTTGAACCCTAAATACCAGGTGTCCCTATGAGGTGCCTTCCCTCTGTAACTTTTTAATTTTTTTAATATCAAAATTAAACTTGGTACGTAGGTATATCACCAGAGCCGTATTAACTGTTTAGGGCGCCCTAGGCTAGAATTCCAGGAGCGCCTATTTTCCACTAAAAAATGTTTTAAAGAGTAAAAAAAAGGTCCTTTCCTTCGTAGCGCCTGTTGTGAGTGCCAGGCGCACCAAAAAATCCCCACTCAAACCTAAACTTTTTTAAAAACTGCTTTGTCTAGCACCTATTACTCCCCTGTCTGGCGCCTATTTTTTCATGGCGCCCTAAGCTGTAGTCGTAGCCAGAGTTGGGTCGAATACTGAAATTTGGTATTCGAATACGAATACGAATACAGTAAAAAAAGTATTCGAATACCGAATATTTTCGAGTACCTACAAAAAAGTATTCGAATACTCGGTATTCATGAATACCTCGATTGGGTACGTTTTTCCATAACAAAATGCAGTGGCGTACCTTGTTTTTGCTTAAAAACTAATCATTTCAAGCATACAAGACGTCTCCCAAATTTTCCAAAATAACGTTTCTATTTTTTAAACTATTGACTTCACTTTTGGAATGTATGTTCATGTACATACTATCTGCGATCTGCCAGATAGTCATGATTTAAACTGACATAATAAAATTTATTATACACATCCCTTTTGTGTAAAATGGAGATAAATACATATTAGTCTAACCCGAGGTCTAACCTTTTTGGGAAAAAACATTTTTGTAGTGAAAAAAAAAATAGAAACTTTGTTTTACAAATAAAAAAACCTGTAAGTCGATTTGCTTTAGTGAATTTGTTATAAACAAGAATTTAGGAATAATATCTGGACAGTGTACACTGTACACTTAGTTGCAAAATGTTTAATACATAGAAAACATAGTTTGCAATGTCCCGTTTTATATGTTGGGTTAAGTTACTTGTTTTTTTTTTAATAGCAAAACCCCAAAGAAGTTAAAATAATTAATTTAGATATATTTTTGTTTGCAAAAATAAATGTATATCTGTTCAAAATTACTTACCTATTAGGTCCATAGAAACAACCGATCAAGATTTAAAAACAAATTAAATTACATTTTTTTTAATTTGTAAAACTAACTTCCTAAACTGTTAGTTTGCAAATGATGATATACTTATATGACTTATATTAAATTTAACCCCGTCGCGTCGTCGAAAAACCACTGCGAACATGTTTTAACTCGCTTAAGATGCATAAAAAGTAACGTAATATTCATAAAATAAGCAAACAGTATTTAAATTCAAGATTTAAATACCAGAATATAGGTATTTAAATATCAGTATTCAAATACCAGAATATTTAAAAACGATATTCAGAATAAAGAATACCAAAGACCAAAAAAGTATTCCGTCGAATATCGAATACCAAACACATAAATCTATTTGACTAGTATTCGAATACCGCACAAATGTATTCTGAATAGTATTCAGAATACCGAGTATTCGAATACTACCCAACTCTGGCTGTAGCCTAGTCAGCCTAATGGATAATACGGCCCTGTATATCACATAAAACCAAGATTAATTATAACATTACAGACCTTATTAATGAAAATATGTAGTACTCAACTTACAAAAACTTAACTGCCTTGAAGCGGAGTTTCGTCTATACGTTTGAATTCTATATTCAGGAACTTTGTCAAGTAACTTTGCAATGATATGTCCTATATATGGCAAGAACGGGGGGTTCTGGGAAAAAATAAAGAATGTTTTCTGATAAGAAGGCATTCTTGGATCTCTATACAGTCGACATAAAAATTCAAATACCCTGTAAACAAAATAACGATATTATTATTTTTAATACTTAGGCCGCTTTCAGACGGGCGACTTTTTGCAGTCGAAGTTGACTACAAAAATATCGGCGTCTTGTCGCCAATTTCGACTACAAGTGTAGTTGTAACTAACGTGTAGTCAGTCGATGGGATCGGCGACAATCAGCGGCAGAATTTCCGTTGCAGTCGAAAAAACGCCCGTATGAAAAGGAATCGCTTTTTCCTTGGTTGTTAAATGACAACTGCAAGTAGCAACAATCAACCACAAACGATCGACTTTTTGCGGTCAACTTCGACTGCAAAAAGTCGCCCTTCTGAAAGCGGCCTAAAACTAAAAAAGTTTAAGACAGCTTTGTTGGTAATTTAATCCACGCTAGTAGCATTTTAAGCCTTATCGATTTTTAAGATACTTTCACGGTTTCAGCTCCTAGGAATTGTCTAGTATTATTCATCCACTTGCAGTTCTCAACAAAGAAACTCGTGGTGCCGCACGTATGCATCCCAATATAGTCCAACTGAACAGGTCCCGAACTTTCCACTTTGTACGTTTTTATATTTCCAGAGTTTCTAGATTGTAGAACCTACTGCCCTCGAAGGTCTTTCCTTCCCTCCAAATCTTCAAGTATTTAAGCCCCGTGTCAACGAACTCTTTCTCACCTCGCTTAAGACGCTAACGGTAAGTTAGTATTTAGGCTTTTAGCTTTCTTGAAGTATTTAAAAATAATAATAAAAAAACGGTGGCAGCTAAAAAGTGGGACACATGGAACCTAATATTTCATCTCACTCATTTAATAATGAATTATTATACAATATTACCTACTGGTAATTTTCTAGAAACCTGCTGCAGCTCCGAATTTGACGAAATTTGGTTTACGGGGGTTTTTGAGGGGCTGATCACGAATCTGAAAGAATTTTTGGCGGAAACGTTTCGTTCTTGAAATATTTATCATCAGACTTTAATTTTAAACTAATCCTATTTTTACAATATTCCCCCTTCTTTTGCACCCAATTCTTGATTTAAAGCTAAAGTGGCACACAATGTTTGATTTTCACCTTTTAAAACTCCGCTTTTTACGTATTTTACAATATTTTTGCATTAAACTGTATAGCTATACTTTGAATCATTTCAATCCCAGTGTGCCATGAAGCCCTATGTGTATGTATGGTTGCCGCCTTATCAAAGAAAATCCACGCAATTTAATACAAAAATAATGTAAAAACGTAGAAAAACGGGGTTTTAAAAGGTGAATATCAAATATTGTATGAGACTTTAGCTTAAAATCAAGAATTGTGTGCAAAAAGAAGGGGGAATATAGTAAAAATAAGTTTAGTTCAAATTTGAACTTTGATGATGAATATCTCGAGAACAAAACGTTTCTGCCAAAAAAATCTTTCAGATTCGTGATCAGCGCCCCCAAAAACCCCCGTATACCAAATTTCGTTAAAATCTGAGTTGCCACATGTTTCTAGAAAATTACCATATTACTTACTGATATTTTGAAGCATGTTTCTTCCTAACATAAGCCCAAGTTTTTCTTAATCTAAATATTGCAGGATTTTGCAAACCACATAATACGGATCGACAAGACTGAAAATTAGATATTCTATGACATTTATTTGCTACGTTAATAAATCTTGCTATAAGACGAGCTCTTATCTAAAACAAAATTACAATATGATGTTACTTCTATTATTCATTAAACCTATTTTTAAAAAAGAGTTAAATCTTAAAACCCAATAATAATTTGTTAAAAATGCCACTTTTAAAGATTGTTAAGAGGGTGACCTCAATTAAACTTTTAATAAACGGTGTGTCATAAAACAAAACGATATGTTTAATAAACCTTAATGTTTTATGATACACCTTTTATTAAAAAATATATAGTAAGAACATTTTAAAAGCGCAAATTCGGTACCCTTTAAAAATAATACAAAAAACATAAAAAAGGCCGCCTGCAATCGGACTATTTTATATAAAGCCGCCGCTGTGGCCGCCGCTATCCTTTACAGCGACGCGTTGATATACTATGGGATAGAAATCCAATATTTTGGCCAAAAAGCAACTTTGAAATTTTAATGGCTTATGCTGTGTATTTCAAAGTAGATACTCCAAACTACATGTACGCAAAATTATAAAAGGATATGAAAACAAAATTGAAAATGTATTTTAAGTAAACATAAATATACAACATTCAATCTACTTAGTTTATTATTAGCCTCATTTACTAAAAAAAAAGTAAAAGAGTTTAAATAATAAGAGCTATTGTTGTGTTTCCGATGCAGTCTTGCGAAGTCTCGCTACTTTTGTCAAGATTTTTTTACTTTTTTCTTTATCAGCTTTTGTACTTACAATTGCCTTCCTACTTTTTGCTACTTCTGAGTGTAAGGACAGATACAAGATTTTTTATAATTTACAAGGTTTTTCATTTTAAAATCTAATATGTTTTATCCTACACTGTATATCCTAAAAGATAAAAGCATTCTGATGAAAGATATGGATTCTACCGAATCTACCCAACAAAACAGGGGTTTTTATTTATTTTATACGTTAAAAAATAAAGAAAGTTGGGAAGATGTATCTCTATTACGCTTCTAAGAATAATTTAAAATTATTTTTCAGATGTGGATGGTCATATTTCCGAAACTAATTGATATAGACACATCAAATGCAGTATTTTTTAGAGCATTTTAAAAGATTTTTTGATGGTGATATAATATTCAGGGTATTCCATTTAAAAAATCATACCTATTGTCGTACCCTGTATATCATATGAGATAATAACCATCGGATTACTGATTAGAATACTACCAAATTAACCAAACAAGCTGATATTTTAGTTTATTTTGTACAATAAAAAATAATAATGTTAAGGGGGTGTAAATTTATAATAACATATAAGTTTTAGGTTTCCAAAAAGCATTTGTAATAATTTATAATATTTTTTTCAATATTTTTCCAGTAAAAAGCACCTCATTTTAAGTTAGATTGGTAAGTTTCAGAATATTGACCAAAAAAATTAATTTCTATCCCATAGTGCGATGACCAGGTGCATTAACCGGCATATCATAAAAAAATATAGCAAAGGCGGCCGCAAAGACAAGCATGCCGATTTATTTGCTTTAAACTTTTTGTGATTTTTTTCTTATCAAAGAGCACCGAATTTACACTTTTAAACTGTTCCTTCTATAAATATGCCACATTTCCCATACTTATACCAGAAAGCTTAAGAAAGTGACTTTACTAAGTCGATGGTATTATATTTTTACCTTTTCAGAGTCATCCCTAAGAATCTCACTAGATATTAAACAACTTATTCTATAGGAAAACGCTATTATGGCGGCTATATTAGGAGCATTTTTAGACGTTTGTTGCCAAAGAAGAATGCCTAATTCAGAAGAAGATATTTTCAAAAATAGATCTTTGTCAATCATTGTCAGTTGTTGAGCCAAAGTTGTTGAATCAAAATCCCACGCGGTTATATTAACATCTAATCGCAAAATTCTTTTAAGGTGCTGAAATGAAGTTTCATCGGGATGTTTTGATTCACCTACAAAAAAAATGGATTGTAACGTTAAAAAATATATAAAGTGTATACATTGTGTCCAAGATAAGGATCCTAAGTATAAAGACAACAGTAACAATAAGAACAATTGCTCTAAAAACAACAACTTGACAAATAGGGTAATAACGACAAATACTATTTTATAATGATAATAAATTATGTTGCAGATACGGTAACAGGTATTAACGTCCAAGCATTTGTTTGCAAGGCCTACTTAAAAATAACTTTAAAAAAATAGAAAAAATGCAAATGCAAATGAAGTTGATGATGGTTTCTTAAAACGAAACGTCGGGTATAAAATCTAAAAATATCATCATGTAGTAGCCAAAAAATGCCAATGAAAAAGTGTTATTAGTTTTTTATATCTCTTTAAATAAAGTCAGAAAAAAAAATAAAATCGATATAGTCAAATTTTCGTTTTTGCCAAATATCTCAACAGGCCATGAAACTTTTTCAAGTTTTTAAACGGCATGTAAATAAGCTTTAAAAAACACAACTTTTTCCTAATTTAACCTAAGCTGTATCTCCAATAGGTACTGAGATTCCCATGCTTAGGATCCTTATCTTGGACACCCTGTATAAGTGATGATATATTATTTCGGTTCTCTAAAGTATATTTGTGGTACCATTTTATTAACTTTTTAAAGATATGTTCTATATTGGTTAGGCGAAGTTAGAAGTCGAGTGTGCCACGAATATTCATACCGCCATATATGGAAGCGGCGTTTTAACTCAGCCTGTCAATTTTGACATGTTTCGGCTGTCAAACTGGGCGAAAGGTTTTTTTGGTAGGTCAAATTTAACAAAAAAATGGTAAGGTAATAGTCACGAAACCATAAGGCTTAAAATTGATATGTTTCAGGTATCGGATTGGGCGGGTATCGGACTGCGCGGTTTCGTGACTGCAACCCTTACGATTTTTGGCAAAATGTTTAAAATTTGCATCTAAAACATTGTGGTAAACTTGTTTGACAAAAAAGCGTTTGTCCAGTCAAACACCCAAAACATTCGACATTGACAGGCTGGGTTAAAGCGCCGCTTCCATATATGGCGGTAAGAATATTCGTAGTAGACTCGTCAAAAAACCCCTAAATAGGTTTTAAAAGGGTTGTTATCATAAAGTCCATTTCATTGCTGATACAGGCACTAGTATGTTTAATAAGATTAAGCAAACAGTTACCCCAGTCCATACTATCATCAATTCTTGAACCCAGCATATTTAAAATTAAGTTATGTTTCCTCTTCTTTTTTTCGATAAAGTCGTTATCGTCATCGTCGGTCTCTTTTTCTCTACATACACTAAACTTTCTTAAAAATTTCCGACTGCTACATCTTCGTCCTAAACATAAAACTAATTAAAAATAAAATGCGCTTACATCAAAATGTAATATTTTTTCAAATCACCCCTTTACAAATAAAAATTTACACGATCAGCCAAATAAAACGGTACACACGCAATGCGTGTAAAAGATGGTCTAACGCGTGTAGAACACTATCAGGTAGAGATTAGACAAGGAATTCCGGCAAGTAATCAAGATGATGCATCATTCCCTCTTTGTTGTTCCTTTACTTGCCTAGACAGGGTGTTTTAAAACTATTGGATCAGTAGAAAACATTTAAGTATAGAAATCCATGTCCGGAAAGGTGTCACTACGGCTTTACAGCCCTAAGGCCGCTTTTAGACGGGCGACTTTTTGCAGCCGAAGTTGACTACAAAAATATCGGCGTCTTGTCGACAATTTCGACTACAACTGTAGTTGTAAGTAGCGACTTTCTGTAGTTACGTGGACGACAAAATGTCGTCAGTAGCGGCAGAACAACTATGAATTTGACAGAAGAAGCATTACTTTTGTTGTTTCTCCAAAAGCGAAGGCGTAAAGAAGAAAACCACGTAAGTTTTGGGTACATCCTATTCTTAAATTCTTAATGACCGTCTAAAGTTTGGACAATTTCATACATTGTATCATAAAATAACTATCCGTATCAAACGGCTCCATTTTGTCAAATATCAATGCCAATGTAAAACTTGTTTTTGTTGCTGCCCCGTTTAGTTTAAAAGTAGTCCGTGCAAAAAGAAAAAAGTTGTAGTCGGCGTGTAGTCAGTCGACGGGATCGGCGACAATCAGCGCCAGAAGTTCGGTTGCAGACGAAAAAACGCCCGTATGAAAAGGAATCGCTTTTTCAATGGTTGTTAAATGACAACGGCAAGTAGCGACAATCAACCACAAACGATCGACTTTTTGCAGTCAACTTCGACTGCAAAAAGTCGCCCGTCTGAAAGCGGCCTAAGACGCGTTAAAATTTAAAAAGATGAATTGCCTAAATAGGATTTAATGCCTTTAATTTTTGCCTTTGTACATGATATCATCAGAACAATGCTTAAAATGTCAATGTCGATGTCAATGTTTACAAATTTTATTATTTTATTTTTATTTTATTAATAGTTTTTTTTTTTATTTTATAATTTTATTTATGTATTTTTTTATTTATTAATTTTGTTGTGATAAAATCATAAAAAAAGGCAAAAATAAATGCATTAAATTCTATTTCGGCAATTCATCGTATTTTTAAACTTTAACGCGTCTTAGGGCTCTAGTGACATAGTGACACTTTTCCGGACATGTGGGGGACTATATACTCAAATATTTTCTACTATCCTGAATAACCCCTAAAGTTTAATCCCATAGTTCTGAAACACCCTGTATACCTTTAAGGTAATTTGGCTAACTATAACTTATTGGGTCTACTTAAAATTAAAAAATCCTTTCTACGTACTTTTGCATTTAAGATGTGTCTCTTGGTAATCCCTTATCTTTTTTAGATGTTTTTGAAGCTCACTATAGGCATCTTTTGCAGATGTAGGTCTATACCAGTAGCCGGGTGTCCAAAAAATATAACTGGCTTTTTTCGGAGCATTTCTAAAAATTTGTATAATGTACTATAATACAGATTTAATTGTCGTCTTATTGTTAGAGAGCTTCTGGCTTTTTTTGTATGAGTTCGACTAAACAGGGTGTCCGCCAATTAATGATACACATAGTATACAGGGTGATTATTTTTAAGTCGGCACTATTGCTAATTTTTTATAACTTAAGATACGAAGTCGGTTAAATTGCCAAGGCAGTAGGAATTGTTTCCGCTGATTAACGTGCCGCCAAGAAAAAAACAATTAAACATCGGGTTTTTGATTTATTGCATAAAATATCTGTATATTATATCACTTTTCGAAAAGATCTATCAAAAACTTAAAAAAATCCTCATGTGTTATATCCAATTTTTAATAGTTTCGGAAATATTGCCATCCTCAGGAATTTGATAGTATCTCCATCACCATTAAATAGATATTTTAAAAAAAGACCACATTTGATATGTCTATCTATTATAGTTTTGGAAATATTACCCTGCTTGTCGAGTTGTTGTTTTTAGAGCAATTGTTCTTGTTGTTACTGTTGTCTCTATTATTGTTTATTGGTGAATAGCTAATATCTTATTGTATTATTACGGTCGAATATGCAGGATGGCCATTATAGCCATGAAGATAAGTTTGACATGCTAACATGCTACATTTTGTGCTGCAAAAATAAATGAAGGTATCATTTCAGCAGTTAATGAATTATGGTAAATACATGGACCTGGTATTTTAGTTCCTAAAATTCCACACCACATATTAAACCCAAAACGTTCTTGATGTTTCGATATTTTATTAACACGCGGATTTTGTTGAGCCTAGTAATGCGTATTGCATATAAAGACAACAGTAACAATAAGAACAATTGCTCTAAAAACAACAACTTGACAAACAGGGTAATAGCGACAAATACTATTTTATAATGATAATTAATTATGTTGCAGATACGGTAACAGGTATTAACGTCCAAGCATTTGTTTGCAAGGTCTACTTAAAAATAACTTTAAAAACATAGAAAAAATGCAATTTTTCTTTAACTAAAAATTAAAATATGACATGTGATACATCGTTGAATTTGTAATAAAAAATGGGACCAGATACAGGGGTACTTTTTTTCGAGCCATATAAAAAATAAAGTTGATGATTGTTTCTTGAAAACAAAACGTAGCTAAAAGTGCCAATGAAAAAGTGTTATTAGTTTTTTTATATCTCTTCAAATAAAGTCAGAAAAAAATAAAATCGATATAGTCAAATTTTCGTATTTGCCAAATATATCAGCAGACCATGAAAATTTTTCAGGCTTTAAAAACACAACTTCTTTCTAATCTAAGCTGTATCTCCAATAGGTACTGAGATTCCCATGCTTAGGATCCTTATCTTGGACACACTATATATATATTTATTTAATAAAAGTTCTTATTATTATATATATTTATATATATGAGTTGGTAAAATACTGGAATTTACCCCCCAATAATTATGAGCTAGGCACGCCCCTGCAGACAACCAAATTTTTTTAGTTTGACACCCTGCATCTCATTATCAAGATTTGAATATGGATGGATATGTTAGAGTTAAATCTTAATATTTTCCTTAAAGAATGTGTGTTTTTTAGTCTAACATTGGTTAGCGGACACTCTCTACAAAGAAAAACTTAACAGAAAGATAATAGAGGAAAAGTTACATAATATTGTTTGAGCTACAATTCTTGACGTCATTTAATACAGGGCACGATACAGTAGCAGCAAGTTGTCTTTTAGAGACCGGCAACTTTAAATCTTTTTCCCAATTTAAATTTCGAAGACAAACTTCAGATACGGCTCTTTTAATTTGTAAAGAGAATCTGTCGCCTTTCGTTACATGCCATGGCCCTAATCCAGATAAAAACAGTGGTTTTGGTGCAAATCCATAACGTCTTCTATGTCTAGTTCTAAAATAAGAAAGAAAATATATACATTTAAATAAATTAATTACTTTTGGTTAGCTAACATGATAACACAGATCCACAAAACAATAATAATTAATTAATAGCTAATAGAAAGTAAAACGTCAATTAAAAGTATTTTTTACCGTCTAAACCAAGAGAGAAAATAAATTACGTCATTGACGCAAGTCTGAGAGTAATCAATCAAATGTCAACAACTGTCGTAATCATTTTTCGATGTTTAAGACATTTCAAATATTTTCATTATTTTGTAAAAGTTGAATAAAGAGGAAAATTATCAGTGTTTAGTACCTATGTTTCAAACTAACCGACTAGCCAGACCTATTTTGCTGTATTGTGAACCTGTGCAGCATAAGTTGTTCAAAACGATTTTGAATGTTAAGTGCTGTTTTGTGATTTTAATATGCGATTACTTTGAAGTGTTAGTTTCTTTCAAATAGGTCGTTATTATTAAATATGCCGCAACGATATACAGAAGCCAAACAAGTTCCTATTATAAAGATGGTAAAGCATTTTCATATGAAGAAAAAGAAGGCAAACTCTATTACCCGTTTTTAAAAACAGTCGTTATCTTTTAAATATCTTAAAAACGCGTTAACTCATTTGGATGAAATTTGGTACACTCATTAAATGTAATACGGCGCCTGTAAAGCTCTTCATAGATAAGGATTATTGGGTTTGATAGGTCTCAATGGGTACCACAGTCAATATTAAGTACGCCACTGACTTTTTATAAAGTTTTTATATTTTTTCCGATCAACCAATTAAAAATTCAACTTTTTATTTCTTTGTATTTTCTTTGTATCTCGCTTCGTTTACGAGAAAAAAAAATGAAGCAACTTTAAGTGACACTAAAAAGTATTCATAAACATCATAAAATAAAATCCAAAATTAAAAAAAATATACAATTTTGACCTTAGTAAATAAGGAAAATGACGATTTTTGATAAAATACACCACAGTTCATTTATTTTAAGGCAAATAATTGATTATTATTATTTTTTGTTTCTTTGCCATGTCTTTGGGTACTTTTAGAAAAAAATAAAGTAGCCATTTTTTTTTCCTCGAAAACGAAGGTAGATACGAAGAAAATTTAAGAGACTCAAAAGTTGCATTTTCAGTTGCTGAATGAAAAAAAAATAAACATTTTATTAAAAGTCAGGGGCGTACTTTTTTCAAGAATATTTGCTGTGGTGCCCACTGAGACGCCACTGGACCCAATAATCTTAATCTAGGTAGAACTTCACAGACGCCTTTTTTTAATCTTTTTTGACATCCTACGAAGGCCTATGCCTAAATACCAGGGTACCGTGGGCGTCGAGGTTATTAGATGTTTAACCCATCATTTCCCCTGTTCCGTCAACGTTGTCTCAGCACTGAAACATGCAATTTTGCATTTCATAGCACCTTTTAGACAACGCGGTAGTGCCACCACGGTCGTTATTTTTAAATAACTACTATCTAAATATGTCTCCCCGCTGGGAATCAAACCGACGACTTCTGGCTTCGAAGATCAACGCTCTTCTGCGCCACGAGGGAGACTTATTACATTAAATGAGTGTACCAAAAAAAATTACAAGGAATTATCTCTTAAAATTAAAGTCATCACTTATGTTACACCCTGTATAAAAAGAACTTACGTCCGTTCTCTAGTAGTATAACCATAATACTCCCATATTAGTACAGCCGTCTCGGCCATCTCTTCATAATCTACTGATGGCCAATCAATGCTTTGATTAGATGTGGATGTTAGTAGCATAGTAGAGCTATATCTTTTGGGAATGACATAATCATCCAATGTTAGGTACAATCCAGTTCCGCAGCCTTCGTATACTCCCGACCCGAATCTGTTCACTTGAATACTGTCACCAAATGCAAGATTTTTTTTCTTCCATTATTGGTGGATACGTTGTAGGTTTTCTCCTGAAAAATATTAATATATGGCCTTAGGGGTATTTTTTTTAAATGGATTAGATCATATTTATCTGAAAGAAGCCAAATTCTCAACTTTAATGGACAAATATCGGGAGCTAAATGTATTACGTCTGGTGTATCACAAGGTTCTGTA
The DNA here is from genome assembly GCA_014170235.1 of Listronotus bonariensis. Lineage (NCBI taxonomy): Eukaryota > Metazoa > Arthropoda > Insecta > Coleoptera > Curculionidae > Listronotus > Listronotus bonariensis. Next base: position 43,498 of record JACEGR010004737.1, on the reverse strand, counting down.
TTCGGACCACTTTTTTCTTGTTATATATAAATGATTTAGGTTCAGTTAAAATTAATGGCGAATTTACAATATTTGCAGATGATACTACAATTTTGTGGCATAATAAAATTGTAAATGATTTAAACAAAAATACAGAAAAAGATATTTTAATAATTAAACAATGGTGTGATTTAAATGTATTTTCTTTTAACATAAATAAAACAAATATATTGACATTTAGGTGTAACTTTAATAATATCACTTTAAATAATTAAATTATAAATAATTCTTTATTTGCTAAATTTCTTGGAATTTATGTAAATAAAAACCTTAATTTTTCATACAACATATTGAAAATGTACGTAAAAAAATTAGCTCAGGTTATTATGCTCTTAGAATTCTTTCTACTGAACTTCATTTTCCACTACTGAAAACTAGCTATTTAACATTAATTGAATCAATAATAGGAAATGGTATTTATTTCTGGGGAAACTCTAGTCAAAATCTGTTAAGCTCAGTTTTTACTTTGCAAATTAGAGCTATAATAACTATTTGGAAAATCAAATCTAGGGAATCTTGCAAACCTTCATTTATTAAACATAAGATATTGACACTGACATCCATTTTTATATTGGAAACTGTTTGTTTAATATATAAAAAATATTGGTGTAATTATAATGAAAACTCTTTATAAAATTTTAGAAATAACTCCTGCATTCATCTACTTATACCACATTCAAATATGATTAAAAAATCTATAATTTATGAATCAAAAAAGATATTTAATCATTTACTAAATTCTATAAAAAATATTAAAAACATAAAGAAATTTAAAAATATGTTAAAACAATTTTACTTAAAAGAGCGTATTACAATTTAAATGAATTTTTCGAGGATACATTTCCATAAAAGGTATTTCTTTTTACCATTAGATATATATTTGTGTGTGTATCTGTCTATGTTGTATATGTATATACGAGTAATTTATTGTTTTGCTTCGTCTACAAAGATATCTAAATATTTTTCATGACAATAAAGCTTATTATTATTATTAATTTTTCAGAAATAATAGTTATAACTTTGAATAAACAAGCCTAATATAATAATATTTTGACACATTTTGATCGCGAATAGCTTTATAACAAATTAAGTATCAAGATGCAGTTTTCGCAGAAAACCTTAGACTTTAATTTTATATTATATTTTTATATCATATTATCTTAGCCATTTGCTTCTCAAATTCATTTAACACAATAACAAAATGACACATTTCCTGATATAGGGCAACTTTGTTATTTTAAATGGAACACCATGTATATTTTTTTATAATACTCAATAAAACTCAATCCACTATATAACAGAAAAGCACTATGCTAAATGGAGATTTACTTGAGCGTCGTAGAGACCTATTGGGTTGCGAAGCTTAGATGTGAAAAAAAAAGTTATATAATGTATATCTTTTCATCGGTGAAGGAAGCGGCTATAAATTGTTAAATATGTCAAAAAATCGTGTGGATCGTATCGGATTATATATTTTTCGTTATTCTTGATTACTTTCCTCAAAATAAAAAATTACCTTCGCTCGCGAATGTCAAAATGACGTTTTTTTTTCAACTTTGTAGCCGGAATAATATACACTGTTTAGCATGTAATTAACTCACCCTATCTTAATCTGATGCGCCCGAAAATTTTTGATGAATATATTTTTGTTTTTAATGATCGGCCTTGTATACGGGACCCATATTTGGGAGATGAAAATTAACCGGGTACAATGTATCCTTAGGTATATTAATCTGCCGCGATGTAGTAAATTCCAAAATCCCTCTCTTGGACTCCCCACCACTATCGCTTATGTTACATTTTTAAAGGAGATAGATTAAATTTTAAGATTAAAGAAAAATTTAAATTTTTGCTAAGGTTATTTGCAATCAAAATGGGTGAGAATATAGTCTCAAACCCTGTATTTTTTACAATATTTTATAATTTGTTTCTTTTTTTTAAGTAATACTTTAGGGATGTTTTAAAAATTATAAATAAAGTACCTCGTTGAAACCAACTTTTTGTTTTTACGAACTCCTTGATTCAGGGCATCTTCATCATTGGCTTATAGTCCAAAGCATTTTCTTGAAGATCTTTTCCAAGAAATAAATATCGGTCTGTCCATTTCTTCACAAGACTCTACTATTTATGAAATCATAATTATAATTAAAATGCTTTATGTTTGTTACATACAGGGTGATTCAAAAATCGATCACGAAACTTAAGGGAGTGATTCTACTTGACAAGATAAGGGTAGAGCTTCATATAATTTTTTTCAAAATGTCATTCGTTTTTGAGTTACAAGCCGTCAAAGATCAATTTTTATTTTGGTTTTTCGCCATATTACATTTATTTTTTAACCAATCCAGTTGATATTTGACACACAAATCGAGCTTTGCAGATTTTAAAATTTTAAGACAAAAGTACTTTTTAAATACCGCCAGAGGGCACTTTACCTAAAACTTAAAATTTATTAACATCATAACTTTTTATTTTGACAGATATCGCAAAGCTGGGGGCGCTATTTAAGCACCGTTTAAGCACCAATAGACATCAAAGTTTTCATTAATTTCAATAAAAATTACCTACATACATACAGGGTGTCCAGTAACTCAACCGACAAACTTTACAGGGCGATTCTACAACAGAAAATAAGAAAAAGCTTTATATAAACATATGTCCTAAACGTGTTGAACTACGGTGTGTTAAATATTAAAAAAAACTTTTTTTTTTATTTTTAACACCCCGTAGTTCAAAACCAAGACGTTTAGGACATATGTTTATATGAAGTTTTATTCTTATTTTTGTTGTAGAATCGTTTGGTTAAGTTTGTCAGTTAATTTGATGAATTGATGAAAACTTTGATGTCGATTGGTGCCTAAACGGTGAGGTTTATCGACTTTAATACAGAGTAGGTACCTTATTTCTTAAGTTTTTAATTGTCTATAAAATGGCGCCCCCAGCTTTGCGATATCTGTCAAAATGAAAAGTTATGAAGTAAATAAATTTTAAGTTTTAGGTAAGTGCCCTCTGGCGCTATTTAAAAAAGTACTTTTGTCTTAAAGATTCTAGAATCTGCAAAGCTCGATTTGTCTGCGAAATATCTACTGAATTGGTTAAAAAATAAATGCAATATGGCGAAAAACAAAAAATAAAAACTTAAAATTTGACGGCTTGTAACTCGAAAACGAATGACATTTTGAAAAAGAATATATAAAGCTCTACCCTTATTTTGTCAAGTAGAATCACCCCCTTAAGTTTCTTGAAATTTGACGGGTTGTAACTCGAAAACGAATGACATTTGAAAAAAATTATATGAAGCTCTACCCTTATTTTATCAAGTAGAATCACCCCCAAAGTTTCGTGATTGATTTTTGAATCACCCTGTATATCAAGGCTTGTCGTCAGTAGGTTGACCATTACAAATATTATTGAAATTGTTCACACTAAATTAAAACAGACACTTTTCCAATAGATAATAAAAAAAATATATATATTTTTAAGTCCTGTCTAACCTTAAGAACCAATAGGCTAAAATATTATAATATTCATATACCTCACTATTGTTTCTTAACACTTCATTTATATAGTGCGTATCAACTCCAAAGTTCGGGCCAAATTTACACCATAATTGTCTTATACCATTAACTGTCACAACTCTTTTGTCTACTAAGTATAAGCTACTTCCAGTTGTAGAGGTAGCGACCGACGTTTCGGATCGTGAAGATCCGGAATCTCCAGGACATAAAAACTTTACTTTTTCACACCACAAGTTCCAGAACATCTAAGTAGATAAAACATAATCCAAACTTTATCGGTGTTTTTAATAATAGTATGGTTCATTAAGTGGACGATAAATAAGAAACTTATTTATTTGTAATTTGTTAGAACATTTTTTTATTTTTTATAAAAATGGTGGTAATTGTTCACTTATCGGACACTACGTCGATTTTGAGGATTTTTTAACATACGGGGTTTTGGGGCGCTGATTACGAATCTGAAAATATGCTTAGTCGGCAACGTTTTGTTTTCGAGATATCCATCATCATCATCAAACTTGAAAAGCAAATGTTCCTTAATTTCACTGTATTCCCTGTTCTTTTCAAAATAATTTTGATTTTAAACTAATTGCACTAATATTCATTCATTTCTTAAAGCAATTTTCTGTTTATTTACCGCTTTTTCCATAAATTGTAGCTTTATTCAATTACATAGCCTAGCGGCTACTATTGGATTGTTTGAAAGCTTTGCAATTTTATGGTAAAAGGGGCAAAATACATAAGAAAAATGGCTCTTCAAGAGGTGGAAATAAAATATTGAGTGCCAATTTAGCAGAAAGCTCAAAAATTTAGGGTTTGATGATGAATATTTCGAGAACCAAACGTTACCGATTATTTTTTTTTAGTTTTGTACAGCGCCTTAAAAAACCCCCGTATATCAAAAATCATCAAAACAGACCGGTTTTGATAGTCCGTTAGGTAAACAATTACCAAAATAATGCATGCATATCAGCGCCCCAGAAACCTCTACATGCAATAATATCGACGTGTTTTCCAATAGAGTACATTTTTACCATTTTTTTAATTAAATTAACCGTGCATTACACGTATTGGTAATAATTATGATTATTTTTTAAAGTAGTAAGAACCGAATCACTTTAAAATAATTTTTATCGAACTAAAGCGTATTTGTTGAATGTAAGTGAATTTCTTTTTTATTAATATTTTGCTGTAAAAATCTATTTAAATTTACACAAAAGCAATCAAAAGAACAAAAAATATGTTTAAAAATATAATTTTTACTACAATCCTTGTTGATTAGCCATCTCTCAGAAAGCAATATAGTTATAGTTTTTTGTTTAAATACGATATTGATTAAAATATTTAATATGACAAAATTAATTAAACTTTCTTTATAAGCAGCAAAGCAACATTTAAGTTAAACCCAATTATACCTACAGTTTTAAACATTATAAAGAAATGCGAATCATATAATTACTTTTAAATATTGCGATTGAAAAGAAATGTGAATCATATTATTACAAATTGTACACGTCTTTACTTACACCACGCCTTTCGAACCCTCCTAATTCAAAGTATAACACCCGATTGTTGCAAAAGCGAGCTTTAATTGCTTGTCTTCTCTTTCTTCTATAAATACTTAAGGTAATACACTCCACAGGATAAATTGCTATTAGTTCAAATGTTTCAATTTCAGGATCAATGTAGGGATTGTATTTAACATTTTCAGGTTCCACCGGTGGTAGTATATCGGTGGCTAATATTAATTTTGAGGGGGTCAGACCTAAAAATTTTAAAAAGTAGGATTGTTTTAATACGTGGCAAAATATATCCTGACACTTTAAAGTTTACTGACAACCTAAATTCATTTGGCATTCGCAGGTACGATTGTTGTTTTAAGGTCTGTAGAAAGAGGGTGGTTGCTTTTTGAAAATCATTTGATAATGGGCTATTATTGTTGCAAATTAAAAATTTGGTATTGTCGATTTAGGGACCCAATCTTCACAGTCCAATGGGTCCCCATAACGCTTTGGTATCTGCAAATTTAACGTCTCGGGTTCCCCTACTATAACGTTTTGCATAAATTGAGCATCTTTTATACAGTAAATTTAGTTTTACAACAAATTATAGTGTGACAAATGTGACGGTATGATATACGGTAATAATTTACAAACCGGACACATCGCCCAATCTATTGAAATTTGGTATACGGGGGTTTTTTGGGATCACGCACAAATGTGAAAGATTCTTTTTTGTGTGAGACACTTTTCGATTTTAAAGTATTCATCATTAAATTTGAATTACTTATTAATCTAAATTTACCATTTTTTCCTTTTAAGTTGAATTGATAGCAAAAAGGATTGAAGGGTAAATGAGAAGGAAGCTTTTTTATTAAATTTTGATAACTCTCGGAAACGAAACGGGTTCGACAAAATTCTTTCGTACACCAAATTTTAATAAAATCAGCGATGTGTCCGGTTTTTAAATAAATACATGAGATACCACTCATCTTTTTTAAAAAATTGGGTAATTGTTTACTTAGCTTTGCAATTAAATGAAAAAAATGTATAAAAACCAAACCAAAAAACAGGTTTTAAGTAAAAACAGTTAAATTTAGGTAATTTTCTAGAAACCTGCGGCAACTCCGATTTTGACGAAATTTGGTATACGGGGGTTTTGGGGCGCTGATCACGAATCTGAAGAATTTTTTTGGCGGAAACGTTTCGTTCTCGAGATATTCATCATCAGAGTTGAAATTTGAACCTAAGCCTTATTTTTACTATATTACCCCTTCTTTTTGCACACAATTCTTGATTTAAAGCTAAAGTGTCACACAATATTTGATTTTCACCTTTTAAAACCCCGTTTTTACGTATTTTACATTATTTTTGCATTAAAATGCGTAGCTATTCTTTGAATAATGCGGCAATCCCAGTACGTACACATGAGGCCTTCATGTGCACACTGGGATTGCCGAATGATTCAAAGTATAGCTATGCAATTTAATGCAAAAATAATGTAAAATACGTAGAAAAACGGGGTTTTAAAAGGTGAAAATCAAATATTGTGTGCCACTTTAGCTTTAAATCAAGAATTGTGTGCAAAAAGAAGGGGAATATAGTGAAAATAAGCTTAGTTCAAATTTGAACTTTGATGATGAATATCTCGAGAACGAAACGTTTCCGCCAAAAAATCTCCAGATTCTGGATCAGCGCCCCAAAAACCGTCCGTATACCAAGTTTAGTTAAAATCGGGTTACCTGCAGGTTTCTAGAAAATTACAAATTTAATTATTTATTTGTATGAGAAAACCTATCACATCTAGACTAAATGTGCGGCACTTTTGAAAAATGTAAACAAATGGTATATCGATTAATTTAACAATATTGTTTGAGATCTGTGAACACGATTTTTGGTATAAATTGTATGATAATTTTAATAGTTAATAAAGAAATAAATTTCCTTTATATTTATTACCAAATGTAAAAAAATCTCACCTAAATGAACCTGTCTTAGTCCCCGTCCTTCTTTGGTGGTTTGTGCAAAAGGACTTTCAAATCAACACCATGTCTCTCGAAATCGCAATATTCAGAAAAGAGTAATTTTTGTACGCGATTAATTGACATTATTACGTCGACAATTTAGGTACAGAAACAATTGTTATCATAATATTTTAAGTTAATATTTGTATTTTATACCGGTTTTGAAAATATCAACTGGCTCACAAACATGTCTTGAAAAATAAAAGTCAGATTTAATTTTATACTGACAGCGTCTTATTGACATTTACACTTTAGTATGCAGTTTTTATATAATTTTTAGAATATAGCACTTTTTCCTTACAAGTGTAAAAACTCCTTTTTCGCAGAATTTTTTATAAAACGACTGTTTTTCTTCAAAGATAAAGAAAACAAAAATATACAAAAAAGTCAGTGCCGTCCGTGAGGATTTACTGCAGATATTTTTAAAGAAAAAAAAAAAAATGTACGTTAATGCATTTTCCCTTACTAAAAATATTATTTTTAATTTTTGTGAAGTTTAAAACAAATTTGGTCTCGTGACTCTTTTGGTAATACCTCTGCAGAAACCTGCGGCAGCTTCGATCTTGAGCCCCATTTGGTATACGGGGGTGTTATCGGGGCGCCGATCACGAATCTGCAAGAATTTTGTCTGAAAACGTTTTGTTCTTGAGATACTTATCATCAGACTTCAAATTTAAACTCAATCCTATTTTTACAATATTCCCCCTTCTTTTGCACAATTCTGATTTAAAAGCTAAAATGGCACACAATATTTGATTTTTACCTTTTAAAACTCCGTTTTTTACGTATTTTACATTATTTTTACATTAAATTGCATAGCTATACTTTGAATTATTTGAATCCCAGTGTGCCATGAAGCCCTATGTGTATGTATGGTTGCCGCATTATCAAAGAGAAGCCACGCAATTTAACGCAAAAATAATGTATAAAAACGTAGAAAAACGGGGTTTTAAAAGGTGAAAAATCAAATATTGTGTGAACACTTTAGCTTTAAATCAAGAATTGTGTGCAAAAGAAGGGAATATAGTGAAAATAAGCTTAGTTCAAGTTTGAATTCCTTGATGATGAATATCTCGAGAACGAAACGTTTCCGCCAAATCTTTAAGATTCGTCATCCTTTTAAAAAGCTTTTAAGAAATACCAACATTCGATATGTCCATCTCAATTAGTTTCGGAAATATATGACCATCCAAATCTGAAAGAATAATTTTTAGTTTTCATTAGAAGCCCTATTATAAATTTACATCTCTCTAACTTTTTTAGATTTTTTTACCGTATAAAATGAAATAAAAACACCGTTTTGTTGGGTCAGTTACATGTATAGTATCCGTATCGCTTTCATCGAGAATGCTTTTTATCTTTTAAGATATACAGAGTAGGACAAAAAATACTGTATTTTTAAATGGAAAACCCTGTAAATTATAAAGAAATTGTATCTGTCCTTACACTCAGAAGTAGCAGAAAGTAGCAAGGCAATTGTTAGTACAAAAACTGATAAAGAAAACGGTAAAAAAATCTTTGACAAAAGTAGCGAGACTTCGCGAGACTTTGCATCGGAAACCCAACCAATAGCTTTTATATTTAATTTTTTTACTTTTTTAGTAAACTGGGTAATAATAAACTTGTAAATGGTAGTATATTTATGTCTACTTGGTAAGAATAATGAATTATTGCAATTTTTGCGGCAGAGCTAAAACACTTTTCATTTAATATTTAATTATTCTTAGTTGTATGATTTTCATTTATTCTTAAAGCACCTTTTTAAGATTCGTTATAAATCTAACAGAAGTCGTCAAATCCTTTTATAATTTTTTGTGTACATGTAGTTTGGAGTATCTACTTTAAAATACACAGCATAGATGCCATTAAAATTTCAAAGTTGCTTTTTGGCCAAAATCATGGATGTCTATCCCACTTAGTGCGCGCATGGTCAAATCGCCATTTATTTAGTTATGATAGTCATGTTAATAGTACTTAGTTTGTTTATCAATCATTATATGAATTAAAAGTTGAAACATTGATATATTGACCAATCTTTCTCCGAGAAAATTAATTTTGATTTAAAGAATATTATAAGGAAGGTGATATTATTTACTGTAAAGCAGAAATTTAATTTGTTTATAAGTAAATAAGAATTTATGAGTTTTTATTTTAAAAAACCATTTTTTAATTTACCGTATACGCTTTACGAACGACACTGGTAAAAATTATTTTTTTCCTATATGTAAAAATGATGCTTAGAAGACCTCTTTTTTTCTTAAATTTTAACACCAGGTAGTTCCAGAAGGAAGACGTTTAGGAGATATGTTCTTATGACATTATTTTCTTATTTTTAATAGATAATTACCCCTTAAAGTTTGTCAGGAGAGTTTTTGGACACCCTGTATAAATAACATATACAGGGTGTTTTTAAACAAATGCGAAACATTTTGGGAGGTGATTTTTCACCAAAAATGAGAAAAAACTTCATATGAATATACTCCTTTAATTAGATGGGCATTTGACCATGCTGAGAAATGATTTCTATTTATTTACGCGAAAACTATACATAAAACAATAAAAAGTCAAGATATCAAATTTGTTTTAAACTAAACAGGGATTTTAAAAAAATATTTTTTAGAAAAATGCAGTGGCGTACCATTTTTTTTAAATATTTACCTTAAACCCCTCATGGACGACACTGGGAAATTTTTTTATGCCAAAAATGTCTTCTGGTGCAAAGGGTGCATCTTCCAAATGTTTTCATTGATACCCATCTGTATGGGTATAAAAGTTATTATAAAAATATATAAAAAATTCAACACCTGTAGTTCAAAAACTAAGATGTTTAGGACTTATGTTCATATAAAGTTTTTCTTATCTTTTGGTGGAAAATCACCTCCCAAAATTTTTCTGTATTTGTTTAAAATGTATAATGTATAATGATTATTGTTTAAAAAGTGCTAAGATTATTTCTCCCCTCTAAGAGGTTTTTGATTTTAAATAACATTCAAAATGCACTATTGACGCGACTAGAGGCGTTTTTTCCATGTTAATACGGTTGAAAACATTTTTAAAACATTTGTAAACCTATTTCTATCCAACTCTCATATTTATATTGTCTTTTTAAATTCAGTTTAAACCACTCCGATGAATACGGTTAATTCGAAAAAATGACTTAGATTTTTGACTAAATTTGGTAATAATCAGTTAGATTGAGCGAAACATTGTTTAGGTCATTATTTAATTTACACAGTGTTCGTACTCAGTAACTTGGTATCAAAATATAATTAAAACATCTTATTTGGTATTAAAACATTTATTTATACAGTTTATATTATTATTAAAAATATTTATTTGTATTTACATATACATAATTGCTGCAAAAATTATTTCTTATCACAATACAATCGGCACAAAACATGTTCTAAAAATATAAATTATTATTATAAATATTACAAATAATAACTAAAACAATATCTATTTTAAATTTTAAAACATTGCACAAATTAAACATAGTTTTGCACAAGGAAGGGGCTAAGGTTTCGGCAAAGATTTATCCTTTATCAGGGTTGGCCTAAAAATAAAAATAACCATAAATATTTTTTATTTTTGTTATTAAAGATTTTTGGTGTTTATTTTATGTAGGTAATACTAATAGTTCCTGGGCCAGTATGGGCTTGATGATAAGAACACTTTTTAAAACCTTTTAGGGGATCTCTTGATGAGTCTACCACGAATATTAATACCGCCATATAGCGGAAGCGGCGCTTTAACCCAGCCTGTCAATGTAAAATGTTTCAGGTGTCAAGCCTTATGGTTTCATGACTGTAACCCTTACCATTATTGGCAAAATGTCCTTACAGTTGCATGCAAAATATTGTGGAAAACTTGTCCGACCAAAACGGCAACGCCTTCGCCCAGTCCGACACCCGAAACATTTGACATTGACAGGCCGGATTAAGGCACCGCTTCCATATATGGCGGTATGAATATTCGTGGTAGACTTCGTCAGAAGGAACACCCCTAAAAGGTTTTAAAAGTGTTCCTATTATCAAGCCCATTTCATTACTGGCCCAGAGACTATAATATAATCAATAGCCTAGTAGTTTTTGATGTTTGTAGATCCAGTGGCGCAGCGGCAAGGGGGTGGGTGTTAGGTTGCCCCTCCCCTGTAGAGACTTACCCAAAAATTATTTTTTATCCAAAGTAACAGGAATAAGTTTTACGTCATAAAAAACGAAACAATAATTTAGAAGTAAAAATATTACACAGACAGGTCCACGCTACTAGAAACATACAGCAGGAAACTGAAGAATTTACTACTGTCCGCTTCGATACTTACTACGTATTTGCAATGGCTGCGGCTGCAAGAAAAGCAAGTAATATTTTAATTCAAAATTAAATCTTTAGAAACATCCCACATTTATCGCATCGTTTTTGCTGAGTCTTCGTTTACGCTTGCTAGAGTCGGGCGAATGTAAGTCAATTTACCTAAGTTTTTCCCATGTTTCTAATACAGTGGACCTGTCTGTATAGGGTGTTAATTAAGTATGTACAGTAAATATACCAGACGATTGTTTGAGTAGTTTTAAGACAACAAAATTCTTCCTTCTAATGATACATAAAACATTTGTTTCTACTTTGCTTTAAATATATTCTATTTTACTTCATCAACCTGCGCCACTGTGTAGATCGGGGCTGCCAGATAACACTAAAAAGATCTAGCCGGTTGCCATGTTACATGTTAACGACATGGCAACACAGCTACAAGACAAATTTTTCCTGCTAAAATAAGTTAACTGACAGAAAATGATGATAAAGAAATTAAATAAAATAAAATATATACAACATATGTATATGACCAAATTTATAAAGAGAGTTGTTAAAGATTATGCATGCCAAGACGATGGAGGAACCGGAGAAACGAAGAAACGATATTCTAAACAACAAAGTCAAAGTCAGAAGTCAATACAGTAAATGCAGCATTTAAATACCTCAACTTTTATTTTAATATTTCATATCACGATCTAGATATGATGATGGTACGAGATCCGAATAGAAAGCGTTCTTCACCCATCTAATTACCGAATAAAAATTAATAAAATAAACAATACAAAATGTGTGTGTATAGTTTTTTAAAGTTTAATATTTAAAAATTTTACACGGCTTTACTGGCTTTGTTCACAAAGTGAAGAACAACAGTTTAGTGATATGTATATTAGTATTGTCATGTAAAATGTAAGCGCAAAATGTAAAATTTGTAACCTCTGTCAAAATTACATACAATAAATATAAAAAAGTTGTTTCACCCTGTATAATCCCGACATACTCCACCAGCAGTTTACAACTAAATGTAAATAAATTATCCGAGAGAGAGATAGCTGCTGGGCCTTCCTTGTCTGTCTTCAAGGAAGGTAAACGCAGATGGCGCGTGAGTCGACTTTATCGTTTGCCCGCCAAATTCAAATTATATAGCTGTGCTATTTTTGCCCTTAATGTTAGGTACTTGTTTTTGTTTCCTATTAATATAAAATATTGGGGTTTAGTTCAATAATTACACACACCTAATTAAAAATGTCATTTATTTGGTTTTTATAAAGATTTTTTCTTACAGATAACCATGTCAATATTACCTTTAAATTATCTGTTGAAAAGCACAAATTTAATATATACACTGTGATCACTAATAAAAGTCAATATTCAAAGTCCAATTAAAGTGTAAAAACCACGAAACACACATAAATCACAGAAAATGTAAACAAACTGTCCAAACAAATCGGCCATTGAAAAATATCAAACACAAATATCGATTAACATTTCGGCGTGACTGCCTGCGGCAACGTTGTCAAGTTAAAAATATTCGATTCATGGTATATTTTCTTCTCTTAATTAGATGTGAGCCAAAAAAGGACATTAAAGTTTACATGCAGAAATTGTAAACAACTTGGCAACCAGGGCAAAGCGATGATTGCTCCATCTACGATAGCCTGCCATGATGAAAGACAAAGACATATTTATTGGAACTTGCGTTAAACCAGAAAGAGATAAATACAATGGACAAATTGTTAGAACTAGTTACTCAGGGAGCAGTGCCGGATTAAGGCATAGGCAACATAGGCAGTTGCCTATGGGCCGCCACCACAGCCCAAAAAAATTTAATTTAAATCGAAAAAGGTCTTTTAATTGTTTATTAGGTAAGGAGCTTTTTCTTTGGTCTTTAAAATTTTTTGGGGTCTGTGTATAATAATGTTTGAAGGTTGAGGAGGAGACCCTTTTTTTGTTTTTCATTTTTTCTTTTTTGGTCCCCAACATTTTAATTTTTACACCCTTCTGGATTAAGGGTCTCCACCACACGCACCGCCTATGGACCACCGAAGTGTAAATCCGGCGCTGATAGGGAGTACCCTAAGGAAGAGCAATATAACTTTTTTATATAAAATATTAACATTATTTTGGCTCACTCTATCACCTCTTTCATTAACGTAATCACCTTTTCGGACCCCTTATATACCTACACAAAAACAATTTACTTTAAAGTATTGTTATGAATTTTTCTTTAGATTAAAACAAGAACTTAAAATCCTACTAAGTGTGCGAGTTAAAAATGCATATTTACTGTATTAAAAAATCGTTGTTAATAATGAGGTTATCTACTAAATCAAACAGCAATGAAACAAGAAAAAATACAAGTGCAAGAAGAAAAAATAAAACAAACTAATATGTCAAGGCAAGAGAAGTTATTTTTTGTTAGTCGTTCAATCAGTTACTTTTGCTTACATCTCTCCAAAAGTAATACTTTTCTGAGCCGTCAATGTCTTATGACCTGAGGGATTTGGGGATTCAGAACTTCCGTTTTTCAAAATGCCGTTAGGAGTATCAGGCTTAGTAAGGTTTACATTTATCGTAACACGGTTAGTATGTCGGTTGGGTAAAGTGTCGTAGTGATCATAATAGTCCTCTGTAAGGTCACTGGTTGATTTCGCAAAGGCTTTCGACAAGTTACTAAGCGATATCCGAACGGCTCCGTTTCTTTGAGTTTTGATCTGTGAAGGACTGCTAGAATCGCCTAATAAATTTTCCTAAAATAACATTTTATATTATTTGAAACTAATAAATTTAAAAAGTGATTTATCTATTAAAAAATATTTCTTTTAATTGGCTACATAAGGGTACCGGTGACAGTCCTTTTTATTGATAATAAAATACAAGGTGTTTCTTAGATACATGCTATTATTTAAGGGGGTGCTTTTCGGACTCATTTAAAAAAAAACGTCTTAACTTTTGAGATACAGGGTGTCAAAATAAAAAAAACTGAATAATTTCAAAATACCTACTTATTTTAGTGAAAACTGCCATACTGGGTGTAAACCTAACGAAAAAGTTCCCGCAATGCTTCTTTTTTAACACGCTTTTATTAGCTTGGGTTGTATGTATGTATGTATGTATGAAACGGAATCTTTAAGCTTAATTTTCACCAACTTCCAGCGATTCGATTTCTTTGAAACTTTGCACACGTATCAAGGACCCATGACAATGCAATCATCTGAAACAGTATCCCGTTATCCTGATTAGGATCGCCAGGATAAATAAATTCCTTTATAGATTTTCTGTAGGAGAGTAACAGAGAAAGAGCTAGTGCGCGATCTGCGCATGCGTGCAGTTACGGACGTACTCTCAGCATAAGGCTGACAGAAACTTGTTCGGAGTAGTTGCGTTCTGAAACCCCATGCAACAGTGAAGCTTTAAATGAAATGATAAGATTACGAAATAGTTCGTGAAACATTTCAATATCCTTGTGTCCGCAGAAAACTAATTGATATATCGAACTTAAAAATGAAAAATAAATAATAGTTTAAAAAACTAAAAAAACACGCTTTTATATGCAACCGAACTAAAAATTAGAAAATAATTTTTCATTACAAAGAGTTTGTATCACAGTAATAAAAGGTCAAACAATGAATCACAATTATATACCTCAAAATAGAATTATAATAAAATTTAAGATAATAACAGAATAATTCACTTCTTTCGTAACCTTATTTGCTGAGTTTTCATGTTCATTTCAAAAACATCACATGTCGCGTATTTTCAAATACACATATTTTTTTACTTATTTTTCTTTAAAGTTTAAATATTATCGTATTTTACCAGTAATCGGGCGGGTTTTAAATGCTAATTATTTAAAAATAATTTTGTCTACTATCCTTTTAGATTTTCAGTTTTTTTCATTTCCTGTAAAATGGTTTAAAACTGACATGTGCTGTTCCTCAAATGACCGATTCATTTATAAAAATATATATTTTTTGAAAATTTTAACACTATATCTCAAAGACATTTAGGACATATTATGTCCATAGAAAGTTTTTTCTTTAAATGAGTCCAAGAATCATCCCCTTAAATATTAGCATGTACTTAAGGAATAGGGTATACAGGGTCACTCAAATTAAGTGTCCTCCAGAAGTACCGTTTGGTATTTTTTAAAATATTTTTGAGAGATCTTGTTATTAGTGATAAAATATAAAAAATGTTCCATTAAAAAAATGCTACTAGTTCACCAATTTAAACAATTTTGTATTTTCACTAACAATTGAGATGGAAACGACGGAAATTTTATGTGGAGGACCCTGTATAACCAAATGTTCTTTAAAATACCAAACTCACCATTGACTCTGTTCTTTTTCTCAAGTTTGACCTATTCAAAGTTTGCGTCAACTCGGAGGTTAACCGGCTCCCAATACTCTCCTCTTTTCTTCCATTAATCCCATCCTTAGTTCCATTAAGCAGAAAATCTAACTTTCCGGGTTGTCTTCTCATCGACGGGTACTCTCCGATGGTAACACTCACTGGTCGGCTTCTTCTTATAGTACTTGTATTTGAACTGGTAGATTGATTTGAAACAGTTGAAGTGAGGTTTCTTTTTGAAAGTATGTATTCGGAGGTTTTGGTTTGACATCTGTCGGGTTATTTAATCGAAACGATTCTAACGATTCCATTTCGGCTGAATCGCCAAGTTTTCTTTGATTGGGTAGAGTTTTTGAAGCTACAATATTGCTTGATGTCGTGCTTGCTAGACTTAAGGTGTCATAATCAGGAGATGGACATGGAGGAGGCTGACTGTTCTGAGAAGAATTGTAACCGTTAAACGATGAAGTGTTTTTAAAGTTGTTCTGAGGTTGATTGTAGGATAGAACAGAATATTTGACTGGTACCGGTGGTGCTTTTGGTCTTGGTTTGGTACTTTTTAAGGTATTTGAGCGGGTTGAAGGTGTCGAAGAGGATGGAGTTGAAACTGTGCTGCTGCTGATACTGCCATTTTTTGTGGGGGCTAAAATACGTGACAGAATATTATATTAGATTTTTATTTAAAAAATCATAACATTAATATGTATGAATTCGTATGTTCAAAGGCTGTTTTTAGGTGGGCCTTATAGGGCTCAATAGTTTTTTTATACAGTGTGTCCAGTAACCTAACAGACAAACTTTAAGTGGACACACTACACACACTTACAAATGAAAAATCGAAAAAACTTTATATGAACAAATTTCATAAACGTCTTAGTTTTGGAACTACGGGGTGTTAAAAATTAAAAAAATACATGTTTTTTTCATAATAACTTTTATACCAATTTAGATATTACAAAAAAATTGGAATACGCTCACTTAGAAGACATTTTTTAGCATAAAAAAAATAAATTTCCACCAGTGTCGTCCATGAGGGGTTTAAGGTAAATATTTATTAAGAAAAAATGGTACGCCATTGCCTTTTTTAAAATGTTTTTCAAATTCCCATTAAGTTTGGAACAAATTTGATATGAGGACTTTTTTATATGTACGATTTTTGCTTAAATTTATAAATGAAAACCATTTCTCGGCATGGTCAATATATCTAATTATACAAGCTGTTTCTAACCAAGTTTTAGAAACACCCTGTATAATAATAAAATATCTAAATTGGTATAAAAGCTATAATAAAAAAGAATAAAACACTTCGTAGTTCAAAAACTAAGACATTTAGTAAATATGTTCATATGAATGATTTTTTTATTTTTCATAGCAGAATCACCCCTTAAAGTTTGTCGGATAAGTTACTGGACACCCTGTATATTTTATAAATTTTAAAATTTAATAGGAAGGTTATTCTATGTTATAATACAATCTAATTTTATTAAATTAAAAAAAATGATTTATAGTGCCTGGGTCAACAATGAAATTGACTTTTATATTAATGTTAATACCCCTTTAACCTATTTAGGAGGTTCCTTTTGACGAGTATACCACGAATATTCATACCGCCATACAAAGTCGATTGATGAGATGAGGTCACGACATTCGCCATATTGGCTAAGCGCGGCTGTGACGTCCAAGTCGGGCCATTTTCGGCCATGTTTGATTTTAGGCAGATCAGTGGCGTAGGAATTAAGGAGAAAACAAAAAAAAAAGAACTGTATGTTGTAATCAAAATTGATTGGATTATTTTATAGGCATAACCCACAAAACAAAAATAAATGTGGTTTAAATATTGAAAATTAAAAATTATCAAAGCGACGACAGGACGATGAGGTACCTGGCAGAGCAAAACATTTCCATGGTTCCGTAAGTCAAAAACCATTTTTAAAAACTTTGTATACAAGGTGTCCACTAATGAATGGTACACATAAAAACCACAGATTCCTTATGCCAAAATATCAAGATTTAACCAAACATACCTAATATCAAAAGTTTATAATAAGGAAGATACGGGGGGTGTCATAGTAAAAAGAAAAAGTAAATTTATTTCGATAATTGTTCCCCCTTTTAAATATCTTAATAAAACAGTTACTCAGGGTTTTTAAACATTAGCTTTTCAGATCGATTAATAATTTTTGTGCGTAGGCTAGAGGGCGATGGGTACACTATTTAAAATTCTCTAAATCTACCCAATTTTTGTTACTACTCTGTATGTATGTAAACTAGTAAGCTTCTCTATACTTTCTGCACAAAAAGGTATACTAGTAAGAATCGGGTCTTGACAACTGTTTTACTAAGGTATTCACGTTTTAGTTGTTCCAGTGCACCCGAGTATGTACCTTCAATAACATCGTATTAGCTATAATTACAACTGCTCAGATATAAATAGCTGATAGCTAAAAACTCCTGGATACCGAGGTTTTATTAAAATGTTTAAAACATATCAGAAATTATCGAAATGCATGAATAAAAAATATTTATATCATTTAACACCCCGTATCTTCCCTTATCATTAACTTTTGGATATAGGTATGTTTGTTTAAATCCTATATGGGTATTTTCGCATAAAGAAATCTGTGGTTTTCTGTGTACCATTAATAAGCGGACACTCATCAGTATCTTATGTATATAAAAACACGAATGACTGAAAACTATTCGATAAACACCATCAAAATCTCTAAAATAAAACGAGTCCGAACCAATAATATGCCCAAAGTCTAAACTATCCAAAACATTAACAACTGGGAAATCCTTGCAAAATATACAACCAAAATGAAAATGGCAAATTTCCTACAGTTTTTTACCAAACAAAGCTTCGACAAAGGCACGACTCTGTCTCAGCTGATAATGCTACCAACTTTGAATTAAGACTGACAACCGAAATCATGTTCTCACACCCTCCCGTCCCTGACAATAGCTATTTCCGGTCTTGCTTATGTCTGACCCCTTCTCATAAAGAAACTCTGCCGCCATATATGGAAGCGACATGTTTCTAGTGCCAGGTGTTTGACGCGTCACTTTTTAGCGGACAAGTTTGCAAAATGTTTTACATGCAAATTTTTAACATTGTGCCAAAAATCGTAAGGGTTATAGTGACGAAATCCGCCCAAACTGACACTCGAAAAATGTCAATTTTGATCCTTATGGTTTCATCACTGTAACCCTTAACATTTTTGGCACAATGTTTAAAAATTGCGTGTAAAACATTGTGGTAAACTTGTCCGACAAAAGTGACAGTTTCGCCCAGTACGACACCCGAAACATATATATAAAAGTTTTATTATTCGTAAAATGTTTAATAAACTTTTTAATTTTATTCTGGAGAAAAGCCAAATAATATTCTGTTTAAATGAAGTTCATTTCATTACTGACCAGGCACTACAAGGCATTTTTTAAATTAAAAAAAAAAAATGTTATAATAAATACTCGTAATTTATAAATTGATACAAAATATAATACTGACGGCACATTTCATTATTATGACATCAATCTTTATTTCCGATTATAAGATCAATAAAATAAACAAATCAATTTATCAGTTGTCGACTGACTAACGCATACCATCATTTACAAAAATAAAAATTAGATTTGTCCTGAAACAATAATATCTTTATCTTTACTGAATTTAATTAACATTTAGCAAAATACGGGGTGTTTTCTAACAACGGTACAAAACTTTGAGGTGTGATTTCTTAAGTCATTTTATAAAAAAATTCGTATAAACACATGTCCGGAATTGCTTCCTTAAGGTAAGAGCTCATACGTCGGCATCGGACAGACGGTACAGACCGAAAAAAATAGTTTTAGCAAAATTAAACACATACACACACACGCACATATAAGTTATGGGTAAACCATAGGTAAATATTTAAAATTCGCGCCTTTTCACCCCGGGTATAAAACCACTCGGGTAAAACCCTTCGGTAGGAATCGGCTTGAATTTTGTCAAATAACTAAATTTCTGGCCAGAATCGCACATATGAAACGGTAATGGCCGGATTTTGATTAAAGTTGCTATATTCTCGCGGGATTTGTTAAATTCGGTGCTAACCGCCCGCACATAGGTGCACTGCTTCACTTAATTTCACTAAAACTATTTTTTCGATCCGTACCGTCCCGTCCGTCCGATGCCGACGTATGTGCGCGTACCTTTACTGAGATGCAGGGCCTTAAAATTTAAGAAAGAAATTTTTTTCAATATTTTTAATATGCTCAGGCCAATTTGGATAAAATTTGGTACATTTATTTAAAGTAATAAGGCGCTTATTTAGCCCTAACCAGATTGTTAATTTTTGGTTCAGTGGCGTCTCAATGGGCACCGCAACTTATATTATTAAGAAAAAAGTACGCCACTGAGTTTTTTGACGTTTATATAGTTTTTTATTATTAGGCAATTAATAATACAAATTCTTCGTCTCTTGTACTTTCTATCTCAAAAATAATTTGAAGCCACTTTAAGTGATACTAAAAAGTATTCATAGACTGAATAAAATAAAATCCAAAATTAAAAAAATAAACAATTTTAAGCTTAGTATATAAGGAAAATGAGAATTTACGATAAAACACACCACTGCTTATTTATTTTAAACCAAATAATTGTTAATTTTTATTTCTGTTTTTTTACCATGTCACAGTGGCGACGCCAGGGGATCCAGAGGTGGCCCGGGCCACCCCTGAAAAATTGGTGGGCCCCCTGTAAGGTGGAACATAAAATGGAAACAAAATAGGTCCCAACCATAACAACATGAGAATATTTAGAACTGTATAAAGAACAAGGACCTTTTTTGGCCTTCAAAATTTCATACCGTAAAGTGGGGGTATTCGGACAGTGGGGTGACTTGGTACATTTGGTTTTGCTCGTATATCTTGACTACCCGCTTCGTAAAAACAATATTAGCATACTATATCGGCGTATAATCTGCGTACTATTTTTACGAAGCGGACAGTCGATTATGGCCGATAATATTCGAGCACCACCAAATGTCGGAAGTCACCTCCGGTGTTCGAAGCACCCACTTTACAGTACCTTAAAAAAATAGGGTGTAAAGCTAGCATGAGCGGGTTTTTTAATCAAACCGATCTCCAATCTTTCTCGACAGTCAGTTTTTAATTTGTTGCTGTGTTTTTATAGTTAGATAAACGGTTTTGTGAGCAGCAACAAATTCTTAAATTAAATTTTATTTAAAAAAACAGGGTGTAAAGCTAGCGTGAGCGGGGTATGGGTACTGTTTAGAAAAAATTTAAGTGGCTTTATTCTTTTTTCTCGAAAACGAAGCTAGATACGAAAAAAACAAGAAACTAAAAAGTTGTATTATTAATTGTTTAATTATAAAAAATATAAAAACATCAAAAGAGTCAGTGGCGTACTTTTTTTCTCAATAATATTAGTTGCGGTGCCCACTGAGACGCCACTGGACCCAATAATAACAATTTGGTTAGGACTAAATAAGCGCCTTATTACTTTAAATAAATGTACCAAATTTTATTCAAATCGGCCTAAGCATATTAAACATATTTAGAAAAAACTGTTTTTTTTTAATTTTAACGCCCTGTATCTCAGTAAGGAAGCAACTCCGGACATATGTTTATAAGAACTTTTTTCATAAAATAAAATAATGATTTACACCTTAAAGTTTTGTACCGTTTTAAAAAAACACCCTGTATATAAATTATACCGTTTACAGGGGGCTCAAAAAGCGAGATACCTCGATATCTCGATTACCGTTAAAGACCAAAAAAATAGACTGTTAATTAAAGTTGTGGATTTTTTCTAGGTATAATTACTTCGGGATTTTAAAAAATATGGTTAATTTGGTTACAAATTACAAATACAAAAACAACTGAATCGAAATGTGTAATATTGGTCCAAAAAGTAAGTAGGCATTAGGGCTGACAACCGAAACCGGTTTTTCGGTTAACCGGTTTTCGGTTAACCGAGGTTTTGGCCAAACCGAAAACCGGTATTCGAAAACCTGTTTCGAATACCGGTTAACCGGTATTTGAAAACCGGTTTTCGAATATCGGTTAACCGGTTTTAAAAAGCGGTTTTCAAATACCGTTTTTTGGATAATCTGTTTTCGAATACCGGTTTTTTGGATAATCGGACCAAAATCGAAAAGCGGTTCTTCGAATATCAATTAATAGGTTTTTGGTTGATTGCGATTTATACAGTGGCGTATTTACCAAAAGGCTGAGTAGGCTGAAGCCTATGGCGGCGTTTTTAAGGGGGCGGTAGACGTTGTTTAGGGGCGGCAATATTTTATTTAGTAAGTAGAATTGAAAGAAATGAAAGTGAGGACTTTCTTTTTGGTCTTCAAAATTATTTTAATTCAAGAATAAAAGAAAAAGAAAGGGGCGGCGAAAATGAAATAGATTTCGGTGTATTGGTTGTGAAATAAACCGGTTTTTAATATTTGGTTAACCGGTTTTAACCGGAAACCGGTTTTGTTTTTTCGGTTTTTGCCAGCCCTAGTAGGCATATCACGGAACAGCGGCATGATTTTGTTACTTACTGGCGGTGGAGGGGTGGTGTGGATCCAACAGAATTAGTCTTGATTACATTCAGTCTTTTGGTCTCTTCTATCGTCTCATTTTGCAGATTTGATAGTCTTTCAGTAAGCTTTTGGGTCAACTCGGTGTTGTTATTGTTGTTATTTAGCCGGTCCTAAAAGAGAAGGCATTTTA
Source organism: Listronotus bonariensis (assembly GCA_014170235.1). Taxonomy (NCBI): domain Eukaryota; kingdom Metazoa; phylum Arthropoda; class Insecta; order Coleoptera; family Curculionidae; genus Listronotus; species Listronotus bonariensis. The sequence continues at coordinate 21,025 of JACEGR010004737.1, read as the reverse complement.
ATTTTTGTGTTGTGTTTAAGTGTTTTTAAGAATATCAACATATTGTTACCGGTTGTCAAATTTTAAATTAACACCCTCCCATCCCCGGCTTCTTAATTTTTTAATGGTATAAAATAAATAAAAATATTAGTTTTTGGGTTAGAAAGTACATTTTCTTTTATGGAACAGACTTATTAACATTAAAAACGTCTTTTCAAGAGCTTTAAAAAATACCACATTTACAAAATCTTTAATAGTTTTGAAAATGATAATATTTAATTTACAAAAAAATAATCTATAGTGGTAAGCTTCCTGCTCACAGCTACTGCTGCGAATTCGTTGGCTTAAATCACCAGAGCTGAGATTCTGTAAAAAATATTTATTAAGTTTCTTGGTGAGTCCCAGATCGTTGCTCTTGATATATCCAAAGCTTTTGACCAGGTCTGGCATGCCGCACTTCTTAATAAACTTCCCTTCTATGGTATTTCAACTAAACTCTGTACTTGGCTCTCTATCTATCTGATCGTCGTATAACAGTTATTGTAGACGGTCATTCTTCACGCTTTCACCAAGTAAATGCAGTCCCTCAGGGCTCAGTTCTGGCATCAACTTGTTTCTTCTTCACATCAACGACCTTCTCTCGTCCACAACTAATTCCATCCATAGTTTCGCCGACGATAGTACCCTTCACTCCAGTTTTCAGGTTCCTAAACCCATCTCTAAACCTGACTTGGAAAACAAACGCAGAGCGATGCAGATATCTCTTTCGCAGGATCTTAATTTAATATTGGATTGGGGCGCCAAAAATCCCGTCCATTTTAATGCATCCAAAAAAAAGAGTCATCAAATACTCATCCTCTACTTATGAGCGGCCAAGTTTTACAGAGCAAAGACACCTTCAATCTTGTGGGCGTCACATTTGAAAGTAACCTTAACTGGCATAAACACATTGTATCCATAACCACGGCAGCCTCAAATAAGCTTGGGATTTTTTTTCCGAGCCAAGTATTTCTCCCCTTCTAATTTATACACTTTATATGTGTCCCAAATCCGACCTCCCTTGGAATATTGTTCTCATATCTGGGGCATGGCGTCCCCCACAACCCTAAGCATTCTTGATTCTATTCAAAGCTATTCGTCTCATTAATGATCCTTCACTTACAGAAAGGCTTCCCTCTATTGCCCATCGTCGGGCTGTGGAAGATTTATCGCTTTTTATAGGTACTTCCATGGCTTCTGCTCTGAAGAATTGTCCAGTATAGTTCCTCCACTCACGGTTCCCAACAGAGAAACTCGTGGTTCCGCGCGTATGCATCCCTATACGGTCCAACTGGACTGGCCCCGAATTTCCCACTTTGTTCGTTCTTTTATCCCTAGAGTTTCTAGATTATGGAAACTGCTGCCCGCGGAGGTCTTTCCTTCCCCCAAATCTTCAAGTATTTAAGTCCCGTGTCAACAAACTCCCTCTTACCTCGCTTAAGACGCACGGTACGTTAGTATTTAGGCTTTTAGCCTTCGTGGTTTATCCAAAGATAAAAAAAAATTAAAGATAGATATATCAAATGTGGTACTTTGGAAAACTTTTTAATGGTAATATAATATATGGTGTCCCATTTAAAAAGTTTACCTCTTAATTTTCTTGAGTATATAATATTTATTTGTTTCTTTGTTTATGCTCAAAAGATAATAGATGAAAAAATATGTTACTTTTATACAGGACGTTTTTTCTATCCTTCTTGGTTATTGTTAAAAATGAGTGGCAAATTATAAATGAAAACCCTGTATCTAATATCGTAAAGTAGGTATATTAAAACCTATCTTCTTTATACAGGGTGTTCAGTAACTCAACCGACACACTTTAAGGGGTATTTCTAAAATGAAAATTAGGAAAAAACTTTATATAAACATATGTCCTAAACGTCTTAGTTTTTAAACTACAAGGTGTTAAATTTTTTTACAAAAAGGTATTTTTTGATAATAACTTTCAGATATTTTTAAAAAATTTGTGAGACGCCTCCTCATCCTCCATAAAAGCAAAGAAAATATCCGGTGTCGTTCATGACGGGTTTAAGGTAAATATTTTTTAAGAAAAATGATACGCCACTGCATTTGTTTAAAACAAAAATTCTTTTTAAATCCCCTCTTAGTTTAGAACAAATTTGATTTCTTGACTTTTTTGTGTATGATGTACGGTTTTCGCCTAAATAAAAGAAACCATTTTTCGGCATGGTCAAATAATTCATATTTAATTGAGGAATAAATATAAAAAGAGTAATTTTTTACTGTAGAATTTGATATTAGGAATACAAACTGACCGTGCCTAAAAATGGTTTTTATTTTTATGCAAAAACCGCACATCAAACAACAGAAAAGCCAAGGTATCAAATTTATTCTAAACTAAAGGGGATTTAAAAAATATTTTATTTTGGAAAAAAATCAGTGGCGTACATTTTTTCTTTTTTTTAACCCTAAACCCCTTTATGGGCGACAAATTATTTTTTTGTGTGCCAAAAAATGTCATCTGGTGCAGAAGGGTGCGTTTACCAAATTTTTTTAAAAATATCTGAATGTGTATACAAGTTATTATACAAAAAACAATATATGTTTAACATCTCGTAGTTCAAAAACTAATACGTTTAGAACATATGTTTATATGAAGTTTTTTTCCTTATTTTCTTGGTAGAATCACCCCTTAAGTTTGTCGGTTGAGTTACTGGACACCCTGTATCCATACATACACTAAGTTTAAGTATGCAAGGGCACAATTAGATAAAAAAATATCTGCACGAACTTTTGTAACCTAAAGAATAATATATCACAATATTCCTATACGTAGATTATCTTCAGCAGCTTAATAACCTAAATGTGTTTCCAGTGGAAACAATAATTATTTATTTGGTAATGAATGAAAACAACAATTATTTCTATTTTTTGATCCATCGTAAATAAAACTAAATAATAATTTAATATTGCAAGGTAAATTGCCTTTCTATAATTAGATGCCATTATTTATTACAATTATATTGTTTTCTATTCTTTTCACGGTTGATTGTTATAAAAGTAAATCTTAATTACTTGTATAACAAATCTTTGTTTAACAGAACATCACACAATTCCTAAAATTATGTAATTTCTGACAAAATATTGCTTATTTGGGGTTTTAACGTTATCTAATATACCAGGTGGCCAAAAATATTTTCACCCATTTTGATGGCAAATAAATTAATAACAAGTATACAGGGTGTTACAAATTCGATGCATTAGCATTGCTATCTCGGCAATTATGAAAAATAGAGAGTTGGTTGGGGACTCTTTGTTTGACCTCCGGATAGTGCGGACGTGCGTAGAGGACTACAAAGTTCTTCCCGGAGTGGCGGCTAGAGGTGTCGTACGAACGTTTTTACCTTCGGGATCAAGGAAAGATTCACGCTAAATTGACGGCATCTTTCTTCTAGATCTAAGCGCTATGAGCGAAGATTCCTATAACCTGATGGTATCCTGTTTGGTGGTGAACACGAGGTATTTTTCAAATGGCGGGAAATGGATGGGCGTGCCATGGGAACTGTCAGTAGTGAAAGTAAAGGTTATACGTAACACCAGTACCAGATCTTGGTTTGACAGCCGACAATTTATGCATTGCATCGATTGTTAAATTATTTGTTTTCTTTTTGGAATTTCTGAGAGCTACGAGCTCGATTATCCAGATTTTCCGCCGACGAAGCCCTGGAAAGCATAGTCCGGAAGGGAGAGAGTGGTGGATTGGACCTGAACGGACCAAAACCAAGAAAAAAATAGAGAAAGAGTTGGTTAATTCAAGGCAAAGTTGCGCATCCTAATGCTGAATAATTGGGCGAAGGGAAATTTAAAAAATTCAGGTTATTTCCAGAGATATCCGAAAAAAACCGAAAAAATCAATTATCTATTTAATTTTTTAAGCCCCTGTAAATAAATATTTTGAAAAACCAATAGCACAAGGCACTTTTTATGCTCTTCAAGAAAATATTTTTATTTTTCCGATACGACGTTTCGTTTTTAAGCTACAATCATCAGCTTTATTTTTAATACGGACCAGGATGATGGTAGCTAAAAAACGTAATTTGTATCAAATTAACCCCAAAGTAAATGAATATTTTAAAACTAATATTAATTCGAAAAAAAGCATTGACGTACTTTTTTTTTTTTGAAAAAAATTCAATACAAATCTTGTTCGAACGCCACTGGTAATTTTTTTAGAAACTTTTACAGCAAAAACTGTAATATAGTGGTTAAAACAAGTGTACCAATTTTTGTGGACATATCTGGAGTGGTAGAAAAGTTATGATAAAAAGGCATTTTTTCCTTAAAACTTTGACACCCTGTATTTCGAAAACGAAGCATTTTCGAAAAATGTTCTTATTTTTTACATTCTATATTGTGTTAAGAGGAATATATCAACTTAAAAATACCCTGTATAATATAAAGCTATTCAGATGCGGTTTTTATAAAAACTGTAATTGTTTTAACATTTTTGGTCATATCGTCGCTTGTTTTGGTTAGTTCTGGTTAGTTTAGACATTTTAGTAGCATTAAAAAAAAATAATTTTACGATGTAAGATAATTTTGTTATGTACAGTATGTCCACGGATGGACTTTACAATAGGACAAATGGACCAAAAATTTTTAGACATATATGTTTTTAAATATCCTAACTATTCTTTACCCAAATATGTTTTAATTTGGCACTATTATTAATGACATAATTTATCACTAACTTAATTACATTTAGTAAGTCCAGTGACGTCTCGAGAGGCTTTTGAAGGAATATTTCCACCAAAAAATCGGTACGCCTCTGACTGTGTAAATGTTTGTAAAATTTCTGTGCTTTCTTTAGATTAGGCAAATAAAAATACTGCTTTTATGCCTTTTAATTTTTTTCCGTATCTTGTTTAGTTTAAGTCTAAAAAATAAAATTTACTTAATTTCTTTTTTTTAATTAGATTTTATAATTTTTAATTAGCAATTATGTAACAAAATACTATGTAAATAAGGTTTATATCCAGTATAACAGTTTTTACTAAAATAAGTGATTTCAGAAATTTTTTGGTTTTTTGAAAATTATAACACCCTGTATCTCAAAAGTTAGGACATATGTTCATACGAACTTTTCTTCCTAAAATAAGCTAAGGAATCATACCCTTAATTTTCAGCAATCAATTAAATTACACCCTTTATATTAATAAATAACTATATGTTACATTTTAATAGAAAATATTAAAATTTAATAATATAGATAAATATACATGGTGTTTCATTTAGAATAAAAAGTTGTCCTTTATCAAAAAAAACATTTTATTTTGTGTTAATGTCACAATCAAATGGCGAAATTATGATAATAATCATCAATTTTAGGCCTTCAACCAATTATCACCGCGGTAATAATAGGAGACAAATCTGACGTATAATACATTGTTTAAACCAAAGTCGGTCTATATAAGGTCACGACATTCGGCCATATTGCTTTGACGTGTTATGACGTCACATCTCCCATTTTTCGGCCATGTTGTTCAGTGCCGGAGATATACAGTTTATTGTATTAGTAGAACAACCGTTTACACAACAGTTTTTACTTGTTATTAGGTTGTAAATTCTTTTACTTTAAATAAAAAACATTTGGAATTATATGTTTCAACAAATATCACTTCCAAAACAATGCAAAATGAAATGCGCAAATTCTAGACGCCACTGGATTGATCTTCAGCTTTGATTTTTACCCAGTCTTGCCAACTTTTCTCCGAGAAGTGCCCTTCCTTGCGTCCCCGACCTCGAACCGCCTAAAAGTTGAGGATATGTCGCAACCTTACAAATATAAACTAACCTTGGTTTAAACGTCAACATAACCGATTGGTAAATACCGTTTTAGAATCGGTTCTTCGCCTAAAATTAATAAATCTTTTAAAAAATCTAAAGCTTTCTGCCAAAACTGCATCTTCATAACTTTAAATGTTCTAAAGGTATTCGCGATCAAAATGGGTCAAAATTTGCTTAAATATTCAGAAAGCAAAAATAACTAGTAACTATCTAAAACAATTTTAAATGTTAGTATTATTTAAAACCTTAAAATGGTAATATTTCTTTATATAGAAGGTGTTTCTCACCCTTTGCTTCATATTAAAGAATTTGTAGTACTGATTATTTAAAATTTACTAACTAGAACAGTTGTTACTGTAGATTGTGTGCTAAAGTTTAAAAATGTACTAGAAGTGGCAACTTTTCACCCTTATAAACAAAACATTAAAAAATACATATTGTTTATTATTTTTTTGTTGGTAACATTATCAACCCCCGGGAATATTAAACTCCTCCCCGAAAAAAATTTCTGAACTCAACACTGTTATTGAACCTTTTTATTTAATCATTCATATAATCCCTTATATCTTTTAATATGGACTTAAGGTTTACAAATATATGAGGAAGTATTTATTAAATATTTCTATCAACATTTCCAAGCGAAAACTACCGTCGAATTTTAGTAAACTATAATTTATCAATCTATCCTTTGTTATTCAACCGAAAAATATTAATTACAAATTTCTCTTTCAATACATTCCTCCTCATGTTTCCATATGTATATTTTTACCTCTTATATATAATAGTTACATGTCGATACTTTCATAAAATCAATATTCAAGTATCTTTTTTCCTAATTAAAATATTTTTTAAACGTATCATGTTGTTTTAATTAAAATAACGTAAAAAAGAGAAGTCAATAAAGTAAAAATCGTGTATATGATTTTTATTTTTAATTGGGGCCATTTTTTAAAAATTAAATACCATTTTTATTAAACAAAACACTTAAAATTTAAAAATAATCTCAGCAAAAATAACACTAAAAAAGTAAAAAACCCAATGAAATCCTTTTTTCTTTAATTAAAATATTATTTAAATGTATCATGTACACGACAAATAAAAACCGAGGAGGGACTAAACGCTCGGCATACCCAGTATTAACAAAATATTTGCTTTTGTTTTTATACCCACATTGGTTCAAAATATCAGGTTTTCGTTACTTTTATATAACCAATTTTTGGTAAGTTGGGTTCTTCTTAACTTTGAGAACACCTTTTTGATATTTATACACAGTAGAGGGTGCATTTTTTAAATCTTTCAATGGCTATATTTTTTAAATCAAGGCAAATATCAAAAATAAAAAAATACCATTTCTATAAAACCCGGGGGAATATAAATTACGCATTTTTCAAAACACCTGTATCAACCCCTTAAGCTGCACCCCCAGTCACTTAAAAATCTTAAATGGCGACACCCCTTATGTGGCATCTCTCTAGAAAGCTTATGAAAAATGCTTTTCGTTGGTCATAAAATGTTGGGGTCAAATCACACACTACCCTTAAATTTTAGAAAAATCATACTTTATTATTCATAAAGAATACCAGAAAATGTCCAATTAAATTATTATCAAACTAAATATAAATTAATAATAAATTAAAATAATACTTTTTGTTAATCTAACCCGCCCCACACAAAAATTCTGGATAGTTTTCTGTCTGAATTCAGTCCATAAGGGGAGTTGCTATTAAGATTAGAGACATTTTGCACCCCTTATTTTGCAATTCCGTTGTGGTTAACGTTATTCTGAGACTGCGCAGTAACGCAAACATGATCCGTTATCTTTATTAACCATCCTTTAATTACGGATGAATACCGAAGAGTTTATCGTTATCATTATCATTATTGTTAAACTGCGTGGCTGCTGAATTGTAGAAATTTTAATATCAATTATTTAAAAGGTTAAAATTTTAATGCCGTATTAATTATAATATCATTTATACATAGGCTCTAATTAGCGAAAAATCTATAGCAGTAATAAAAATCAAATAGTGTTAAGAAATTAAAACGGACTTGCACTTTTACGGATATTTTAAATTACTAATTAATTTAGATGTTACAATCTGGCACACTTGCTTTTTATTCTACTACCAAACCTAACCTTACTTTTTGTGTTTGCTTATACTGTATTGTTTGCATCTACTTTAAAAACGAACTCAACAGAAGTGTTTGCATATATTTAAATATCAATTTATATCTTATGAAGAATAAAAGTAAATACTGATTTTTCGTTAACTTTAAAATCGGTGAACTACAGGCAAAAATAAGGTTATGTGTCGAAAGCGCAGACGCAAGATAAATTTCTTAAAGAGGCTGCAAAATCTCTGTCTTAAACTGCTGCCGTAATCGTTATGTTTTAATAACGATAACCATAAGGAGGCCAAAAACGTCTGTTAATTTAAGAAGTGCAAAATGTCTCTATTTTTAGGTTACTGGGGATGCAGCTTAAGGGGTTGACAGAGGTGTTTTTTTATCTTTGGACAAACCACGAAGGCTGAAAGCCTAAATACTAACGTACCGTGGGTGTTTTAAAAAAATAAGTAATTAATATTCCCCTCCGGGGTTTTAAAGAATTAGGGGTTTTATGTATTTTTAATATTTGCCGTGGTTTAGAACATATAGTCATTGTAAATTTTAAAAACACACCCTGTATGTAATGAGTACATAAATGTATTAAAAATATTTGAAATATGTATTACCTTTTAAGAAATGGATATAAAAAAGTTATCTTTAGCGCAAAACCTTTTATAGGTAATGTTGCAGAATTTTTAATTTAGTTGTTAAACCAAATTACCTTTTTTTTTGCTTAAATCTGATATATTTCGGAAATCAATATTACATTTCAAAAACTAAACCAAAACTAATCAATAATAACCTTACCAAATTAACCTAAAAGAACGTTTAAGCCTATTTAAAATAATTTAGTTAGGTAATTTCCTTTGCAAATTATTTTTAAATTACTTTATTATTTTTTAAACCAAAATATATATATTTTGTTTGTGAACTCTTACTAACCTTTCATTAAAATAAGGAAAAAAGTTGATATAAACACTGCCCGGACATTTTTCGTTCTTAAAATACAGAGTGTTTTCAAAAAATTTTAAACTTTTGAAATTACATTAGTAAAATTTGTAAGACTATATAGAAACGTTACTTCAATAGGTATCAATTGTTGTTTTTACATAATTGGTAATAGTAAATTTTAAAACATAATTAAAAAAAAAAAAATTTAGTGTTTCTTTTTGTGGTCTAGAAATATGCAAGAATGCGGATTTTTTTCTCTTAAACTAAATAAGCTGCAAAAAATTTAAGACTTATAAAGCTGTATCTTGGTTTCCTTATTTTAAAGAAAGGAGAAAAATATTACACACATTTTCACAGTCAATGGCGTATCTTTTTTTTTTGTAAAAATATTCCTTCAGGTAAGACCCGAAACGCCACTGGACTATTTAAGTTAATTTAAGATATTTACAAACACATTTTGTTTACAACTTTAACACCCTGATTGTTGAGAACAAGGAATTTGCGGATCCATTTTTATGTGTAGACAAAATTACGAAAATAATATTTAAGATATTTACAAACATATTTTGTTTACAACTTTAACACCCTGATTGTTGAGAACAAGGAATTTGCGGATCCATGTTTATGTGTAGACAAAATTACGAAAATAATATTTAAGATATTTACAAACACATTTTGTTTACAACTTTAACACCCTGATTGTTGAGAACAAGGAATTTGCGGATCCATGTTTATGTGTAGACAAAATTACGAAAATAATATTTAAGATATTTACAAACATATTTTGTTTACAACTTTAATACCCTGATTGTTGAGAACAAGGAATTTGCGGATCCATGTTTATGTGTAGACAAAATTACGAAAATATTATTTAAGATATTTACAAACATATTTTGTTTACAACTTTAACACCCTGATTGTTGAGAACAAGGAATTTGCGGATCCATGTTTATGTGTAGACAAAATTACGAAAATAATATTTAAGATATTTACAAACACATTTTGTTTACAACTTTAACACCCTGATTGTTGAGAACAAGGAATTTGCGGATCCATGTTTATATGTTTTTTTTTCTAATTTGGATGAGAGGATTCTACCGTTGTCGTTTGGCACCACAGATCACCTCAGTATACAGGGTGGTCAAATTTAAGTTCGCACTATTGCTAACTTCTTTATTATTAGAGATAGGAAGTCAGTTAAATTAGTAAAGTTGTACTAAGTTTTTCCCCTGATTAACGTGCTGTCAACAGAAAAACAATTAAACATTAGGGTTTCGATTTATTGCAAAAATGTACTTTTTAATGAAACACCCTGTATATTATGAGATGTTTAAAAGTCTACATGTGATGTATTCAATTTTTAAAATTTCGGAAATATGGTCATCCTCGAGAAATTTGATAGTAAACTTGCATTATTTAAATAAAGCACCCTGTATATTGCATTATCATTAGATAGAAATTTTAAAGAGCTTTAATAAAATACTAAATTTGATATGTCTCTCTCTTATAGTTTAAAGCTTTTTAAAATATCTATTCAATGGTGATCCAATATACAGGGTGTTTTATTTTAAAAATGCCAGGTTCCTGAGGATTGCCATATTTCTGGAACTATTTAAAATTTGATATATTTCATGCAGACTTTTTAAGCTCTTTAATAGTTATTTAGAATGATGAAATATTATACAGGGTGTTTTATTTAAAAAAGTACCTTTTTGCAATCAATCGAAAACCAGATGTTTAATTGTTTTTTTCTTGTTGGCAGCACATTAATAAGCGGAGAAAAATATTACAACTTTACTAATTTAACGGACTTCGAATCTCTAATAATAAGCAAGTTAGCAATAGTGCCGACTCAAGTTTGATCACCCTGTATTTTTCTTTAATTAATGAAGTAACGGGGTCTACCCCTTTATGGAGTTACCAAACGCTACACCAGAGTGGCGTTCCAGTGACGCAAATAGAGCGCTCCCGAGTAGCTCAGGAGCATTTCGTTCTACTTTATGGCGTTCCAGTGACGGAAAGTGTTATGCACCTGAGCTACTCCGTTTTCTCTTCCCTTGCCCTCATGCACCAACCCCTTTTTTGGTTTTTGTGCTTCACACATGTTTTTATGGTTAAGGATGGATTTTAAAAATTATTTCTTTAAAATGGAATTAGATATTTAAAAGAAATTATTATTATAAAGCCAAGAAAGGTTAAAAACAACGAAATTTTAAAATTTCCTAAAGTATCTCTCTTTCCTTGTCTAAGGATGCGTTCCAGTGACTAACTTTTAGAGTAGTTCAAGAGCTTCAAGCCCTGGAGCGTGAAGCACACAAATTTTCGTCACTGGAAAGCTACCCTGAACTACAATGTAAACATGTTCGTATGATTTTTGTAAAAATTATTTACACAATTTAACAGAGATCATTCAAGTAACACCTACGTTTAATACCACAGGCTATAAGATAAAATTCCCATTAACCACGAAAAATATTGTTTAACTGAAACCATAAAATAATTAACAAAACCAAATAATACATCACGTTTTTTGAGATAAATGTTTAAATAAATAAAAAAGCAAGTAAAACCTACCTCGTAAGTTTGCAATATAAAAGCAGGTCCATTTCCCTTTGCTTTCATTAAAGTAATTTTTACTTATTACTTTATTAATTATTAAAAAATGTGAATAAAAAACCTGACGTTGCTTAATGTGTACGCGACGAAATTTCAATGGAAACTAAATAATACCGAATAGCAACAACAACAAACAGGTAAAAAGCATAAACAATTAATTTTCAACGCTGGTTACGACTGACGGCACGATTGTTACATCGTTATTTATTCTATAGAAATTGTAACAGAAAAATATAACTTGGTACTATTAAGATTTTTTTTTGAACCTAATATATATAGCGTGCGTTTTTATTTTTTTACAATTAAGTTGGGTAATTGTTTACTTATCGAACACCACGCCGATTTGATAATTTTTGGCATACTGAGGTTTTTGGGGGCGCTGATTACGTATGTATCTAAAAGAATGTTTAGTCAGAGACAAGAATGAGACGAGCAACTAAATGTAAATAAATTATTTGAGAGAGAGATAGCTGCTGGGCCTTCCTTGTCTGTCTTCAAGGAAGGTAAACGCAGATGGCGCGTGAGTCGACTTTATCGGTTGCCCGCCAAATTCAAATTATATAGCTGTGCTATTTTTGCCCTTAATGTTAGGTATTTGTTTTTGTTTCCTATTAATATAAAATATTGGGGTTTAGTTCAATAATTACACACACCTAATTAAAAATGTCATTTATTTGGTTTTTATAAAGATTTTTCTTACAAGATAACCATGTCAATATTACCTTAAATTATCTGTTGAAAAGCACAAATTGAATGATATACACTGTGATCACTAATAAAAGTCAATATTCAAAGTCCAATTAAAGGTAAAAAACCACGAAACACACAACAAATCACAGAAAATGTAAACAAACTGTCCAAACAAATCGGCCATTGAAAAATATCAAACACAAATATCGAATAACATTTCGGCGTGACTGCCTGCGGCAACGTTGTCAAGTTAAAAATATTAGATTCATGGTATATTTTCTTTCTCTTAATTAGACGTCGAGCCAAAAAGGACAATATAAGTTTACATACAGAAATTGTAAACAACTCGGCAACCAGGGCAAAGCGATGATTGCTCCATCTACGATAGCCTGCCATGATGAAAGACAAAGACATATTTATTGGAACTTGCGTTAAACCAGAAAGAGATAAATACAATGGACAAATTGTTAGGACCAGTTACTCGTCTCATTGTTGTCTCTGGTTTAGTCTTGTTCTCGGGTCGGATATTTATTAAAGTTGAAGTATAAAAATTATCGAACCAAATATTAGCGAGTCGCAATGAAGGAATTTCATGCACTTCATGTTTAAAAGAATTGTTTGCTTTGGCCAAACCAACTCAAGGTGGAAGAAACCCTTTCCGCATCAGACACCAATATTTCCACAACAAAGAAAAATCCCTTCAAACCGTTAATATTTTTACGTGCGTTTTGATTTTTTCACAACTGAATTGGGTAATTGTTTACTTATCGGACACCCACGCCGATTTCGATAATTTTCGGCATACGAGGGTTTTTTGGGGCGTTGATTACGAATCTGAAAATCGAGAACAAAACTAAAAATTACTTTTGTTTTTGAGATATTCATCAAATTGAAATAGAAAACTAACCCAAATTCACCATATTCCTTTTTCATTGAGCACGCAATACTTGAATTTTCTGCTAAACTGGCACATAATATTTAATTTGCACCCCTTAAAACCCCATTTTTCTATTTATCTTGCACATTTTTTCCATAAAGTTGCAAAACTTCACTTTCAATGACACTTAAAATAATTAAAAATAAAGCTTTAAAATTTCATGGAGAAAATGGGACAAATAAATGGAGAATTGGGGTTTTAAGGGGTGAATATGAAATATTAAGTGCCAATTTAGGTTGAAATCAAGAATCGTTTGCAAAAAGAAGGGGGAATATAACGAAAATAGGGTAAATTTGGTTTTCAAGTTTAGATAATGGATATCTCAAAAACCAAACGTTAGCAATATTTTATTCAAATTCGTAATCAGCGCCCCAAAAACCCCCTATGCCAAAAACCATCAAAATCCGCGTGATGTCCGGATAAGTAAACCTTAAGTTGCCGTAATACATGAAAAGTCATGAAAAGAAAAGATAAATGTCCAGTTTTTGCCAAAAATTGAGTATTCAATTCAAAATATAGCTTTACACTTATATTTCATAATCTCATAATTACATAGGCAGAAAATGCTGAAAATTCGGTGTTATCTGAGAAAAGGCTAAACAAAATAATTTTAATTTCTAACATAATAAAAAAAGTTTAAAATATGTATACCTTAAGAAAAAAATATGTATTAAAAAAATGGTATGATCTAGTACAATTTTGCAGATTGTAACAACCCTGGCACACAGTGGGAGAATTGATTTCGTAGATTTTGGGATTATCGCATCGCGACTGTTTTTGTTTGGCAATGTTTCGGAAGATTGTTGTAATTAATACAATTCTATGTCATTAGTTCTATTGTTTCGAATAACGCAATGAAGGAATCTCCCTTTTACACTTCGCATGATTCAACTTAACTTTACAAAACTGTAAGAAATTTTCAGTGCATTTTAAAGTTTTTACTTAAAATATAATAAAATATTATACAGTGAGGACCTAAAGTCCGTCTTCCCTATTTCTTCGAAAATCTGTACCGTTCGGTGTATCGTAACAAAATTTAGAACTACTGGCCGTCTAAAATTTGACCAATTTAAACCAAAAATAAGAGTTATCAAGACGCGGTTTTTGCAAAAAGCATTGAATTTTGTAAAAGTTTTAAATTATATTTCCATAATTTGATTGTGACAACACAAAAACAAAATAACCGATTTTTCGATATAGAGAAACTTTGTTATTTTAAATGAAACACCCTTTATATATTTTTATACTCTTAAAATTTAATCCGTTTCCTTTAAAAAAGTGCAACAGAGATTACAGATATTTAAAAAAATTACAGATTTACTGATCTCTAAAAAATTACTGCATGGCAATAAGGTGCTCGCCCACTTAGACGACGCGTCACCCTAGTATATTAATTATTTTTAGATTTTGCTTAAAGTTCTAAACATAATTTATATATAATGTTCTCTACCTAAGTCCAACCGCTTTGACTTATTTTAAATTTTATGTCAATAATGACGCTTGCAACCCATTACATAACCATCAATTTTCTCTCTGAACAAAAGCCTTTAATATAAGTTGGGGTTGGGTTTCTCGTAGAAAAAGAACTATTTTGGCAGACTGTATTGATATTTTCACAATTAATAAATACAGAGTGGTCAAAAATAATCGTTAAAAACTATTACGACAAAAACCTTAAAAGTCGATTTTTTAAATGGAAACCCCTATCTTTTTTACCTTATCCTATTAAGCATAAAAATAGCGATAAGTTTGTGTAGGGATGTCTATTTCAAAAATTTATAGTTTTCGAATTATTAACAATTTAATATTTATCTATTCTAACAATGCTTTTAAATACGGCTTAGTTTTGCTTCTAGTTGGCCTTGACAACAAAATGCGGCGTCACAGCCAACTACCCCGTACCTACCCGTACTTAAATGCATTGTTAGAATAGATAAATATTTAAAAATATAGGAGTTTTTATTTAAAAAAATTGACTTTTAAAGTTTTTGTCGTGATAATTTTTTAACCTTTATTTTTGACCACTTTGTACTTATTAATTGTGAAAATTTTCGATACAGTCTACTAAAGAAGTTCTTTCTTTACAAGGTCCCAACCCCAACTCATATTAAAGGCTTTTGTTTAGAAGAAATTGATGGTTATGTAATGGCTTGCAAACGTCATTTATGACATAAAATTTAAAATAAGTCAAAAACGGTTGAACTTAGGTACATAACATTATACATAAATTATGTTTAGAATTTCACGCAGAATCTAAAAATAATTAATATATAGGGTGTTCCATTTAAAATAACGAAGTAAACATTAACTTCCAGTATAACCGGAAGTGGTAGAGCTGTCAAAATATTTTAGTTCTATGTCCCCCACTGACTTTATATTGTTACCAAAATTTTAAAATTTTCCAAAGCGTACTTTTCGAGAAATCGATCGCAGCAGTTCCCGGTGGGACACCTTTTATATCATGTATTGTTTAAAAGCTTTAATAGGCTTGATACCTACTATGTATTGGTAGGTGTAGGTAACAATATTACTTACAGAGAAATATCACAATTTTTAAGAAAAATCGTCGCTCCCAGTTTATAATCATACCTGTGTACTGTGTAGTTGATAATTGGTTTGTTTAAGATAACACCTATTATTTATTTAGTAACTTTGTGTATGACATAGTGAAAATTATTTATACAATAATTGCATTGCTGTGTATTAGTGTATTACCAATATTTAAATAAACAAATAATGTAATCAATTGGGTATGTCAGATCTTAAAATATGGATTAATGATTTATCATAAAAAACAATTGTTCCTTCTTATGCCTCCTCAAACAAAATATATAAAAGCTGATGTTTATCGTTACTGTAATCATAATGGAAAAATCAATATTGATCAATAAGACATACATACATATACAGTTTTCTGAGATAATTGTATTGTATTCTTTAACATAAGATAAATGAAAAATAGAATTAGGTATTTTATATATATGAAAGCGGCGCTTTAACCCAGCCTGTCAATTTTGACATGTTTCGGATGTCGGACTGGGCGAACGCGTCACTTTTTTAGCGGACAAATTGACCATATTGTTGTTCATGCAATTTTTAAACATGGTGCCAAAAATTGTAATGATTACAGTTATGAAACCTGCCCACTCTGAAACTCGAAACATGCCAGTTTTAAACCTTCTTACGACAAGGCTGTCATGTAGTTATCAGATTTAAAAAGCAACATATTTCTTTTTAAATATTGATTTAAAATAAAGAGCTGTTAATTAGAAGATATAAATACTGCATAACATACAGGGTTAGTAGAAAAAATCGGACACGGAGGATCATTTTAGCAACCGTCCTTATATAAGGAACCAAATTTTGTGCGAAGGGTAACTAAACATGAAGAATTGAAAAATTATATTTGCACGGTTTCCCAGTTTGTTAAATAAAATACCCTTATTTTTTATTGTAATGGATTGCTTGTATTAATTTTATTATGACCTGATATTATTTTTTTTTATTCCTGTAAATTTTGGAGATATGGCATCACGCTTTTTTATTCCTTACACTTGCATCTTGATGAGAAATCTTCCGTTTGTTTTTTCAAAATAAACAAGAGGACGTGTGATTTGTTTTTAAAAAAATGTTGATAAGGAATGTTATTCATTTGTTTATATTGTCATGAAGACTTTATTACCATAACAACATGAAATGTCAAATCAATTTAAAAATGACAAATATTGCGGACGTTATTATGGCATTTTTATCTAACGAAAAACATTGCAGAAATTGTCACTTTTAAATTGTTTTTGAGATTTCTAATTGTTATGGTTATAAAGTCTTAATGGCATTACAAACAAATGAATAATGCGCCCTTAACAAATTTTGAAAGACAAATCACACGCCTTTCTGTTCATTTTGGAAAAAAACGGATGATTTCTTACTAAGCTACAAGTATAAAAGCCGTTCCTCACTTAGTAATATGTTACAAAAACTTGTTGCTGATGCATATTCTTATAACTTAATGCTAAAACGTTAATGTGGATCAGCCGAAACATGTTGCCACAACATTGTTGCGGTGTAACTTTTGAAAAAACAATCAACTTGTTCCGTTTTTAAAATTTTAGAAACATGTTAGATAACACTGTTGAGTAGCAAGTAAGGACAAGGCTTAAGGAATGAAAAACGCGTGCTGCCATATCTCCAGAAACTGACAGGAGTAAAAAACGATAATACTAGGTCGTAATAAAGTTGAAACAAGCAATTAATTACTATAATAAAAATTAGGTATTTTATTTAGGATTTTAAAATTCTCTATATAACATCGTTGCTATAACCTAAAAAGAAAACTAATAACTTGTCAATATAATTGGCAAATAAAACTTTTAAATTCTTTATGTTCAGTTACCTCTCCGTACAAAATTTGGTTTATTTATATTTAAAGGTTGCAGAGATAATTCACCGTTCTGTTTTTTTTTTCTGCTAACCCGCCAGTACATTTAAAGCAAACTAGAAACCTAAGCCATGCTACTTAGAATGAGGTTGTTTCTATTAGGGCGAATTAAGTTTGATCTTGCATCTTTGTTTTTCCAATAAAGACATATTGCTTTTTCTGTCGTGTTTGGCTATTTAGGTTGTTATTTTTGTATTAACCGTATTCATCGGAGTGGTTTAAACCGCATTTGAAATGTCAATAGAAATATGACAGATAGAAAATTCAAATGTTTTTAAAATGTTTTAAACCGTATTAACACAAAAACGTCGTTAGTTTTAGATGATATAATCTATACGAAAATATAAAATAAAAGAAAAATATATGAGGGGTCTATTTTTAAAGTGTACAATTTCCATTTTTAGTTGTTATTACAACAGTGAGATAAATGTATCCCATTAGTTGTATTTCTTAGCACTGAATGTAAGTAAATCACTATATAGGCCATAAATACATCCATAACAGATTGTGTAAACCCTAAAAAAGAATGCATAAGGTTTTTGCTTAATTAGATTTAACATAAAAATCCATTTTTGGAGATTGTACAGAACTAACCAGAACTAGCCCTCTGATAAAATCGATGGATCGATGGTCCCTGACAAACTATGCTCAATGCCGTATCTAGTGCTGAAAGTCAACGAATAATAGTATATTTCCTAACTAGTGCTGAAAGTGCCACTTTTCCGCACGCGACTGCAGTTTACCGAACTCCGCTACGCAAACAACCATTTGATAATATTTATTTTCACCATTACTGCTTATTGTTATTAACAACATTAATCGTAAAAGAACAGTTGGTAGCATTTTCTAAATGAAACGCAGAGGCAAGTTGTTGTGAGTTAGATGCGGAGTTGGAGATTGCCGTTAAGGTGCAATTGAAACGGTCGTCGTTAAAGGTAACAGAGACACATTTTGCTTGCTAGAAGACAGGTACAATGCGCCTTAAGTGCATTTTGCTGTGTAGGTAGATAAATTTTGGGATAATATTTTGTTTGATAAGTCCGTCTTGAAACTTGAAGAGCTTTCTAGGTAGCCTTCACACAACAGATGATGACTTTCAACCTCCAAGTCTTTTAATATTCGTGATGCCTTTACCAGAATTAGCTAACATTGTAGCTGAGGAACGGCGAAAGCTATATTCCGTGTAAAGTTCTGGGTTTGGAATACGTAAATAGGCAGCTATCTCAGAGGGCATCTTGCCAGAAGAATTTATTCCTGTGCACTGGACAGTACAAACGAATTTCTTGTATTTAACAAAAATCTTCTGCGTGGTGTTTCGGGCTTTCGTAAACTGAAATACTAGAGATAGATATTTTTCATTTTAATTTTCCTCGGAAATGACAAAACTTTGGCTAAAATGGTTTTTGGAGTCTGGAATATTTACAATTTAAAGATTTCCCTTATCATCAATATCATCAATGCTAATTTTCATTAATTCTTCTCGACGACACTCACCAGCTAGTCCAAAAATTGAAGCTACCTTCATCACTAGATAGACATCATTTGGAGCATCATTAATAAATTTTGCTATTTTATCTTTCGAGAAAATTTTGGCCTTCTTGGGTCTAAATCCCACATTTTGCTTCTTCAAAAATGATGTAACTTTGAAATATTTGCTTAAATCCATGTTCTTTTCGATCTTAATGACACTTTTTAACATGGAATACCTTGACCATAAGGTATTGGGCTTACATGTTTTAGCAAGTTCCGCAAAATATGCTATAAAAACTTCTTCTTTCATACTTTTGATTTTTTTTTTCGCCACACCAGCTTGTAAATGCTGTATATTCTTTCTCGTACCTGTGCTTCGACTTGGACGGCAACAAATCTAAATTTGCTACTTTGGCTGCTTTCCGAATGGATTCAGGTAATTCCTCGTCAGAACACTCCATGGAAGACGTTTTTTATTCAAAATCGACGATACTGATCAGATGTACTAAAGACACTTTTAATTATCGATGACTTTTTATGACTTCCTGATATTTTATAATAAGCAAATTTAATTAGATTATTGAAACAATGTTTTTAAAACAATATTATTTTTAGTGAATATTTCGTTGATTTTACCTTAATTTGCAACAAATAAAGAATACTATGCCAATATTAAAAATTATACTAAGTCAAACTTCAGATTAAAAACATTTTAAGTACCTGTTTAGGGGAAAATTTGCAAGGGTTTACTTTTCCGCACTTAAGCGGAAAAGTGACACTTCTCCAAACTAAATTGCGTGCGGAAAAGTACTGCTTTCCACACGCTAGTAGAAAAAATAGTTTTTAAGTGAGCACAACCCTGTGTAATTTTGTTTATTAACTAAAACACTTACCACATTTTTGATCTGTAAGACTGTTGTAGCTTTACTTGGTGAATCGCTTTCTTCCACCTGATCGCTATTTTTAAACATCTTTGATGGGCCTTTTTGAACTCGTCCATCAGCTTTACAGGTGTTGATATTGCTTTTCAGTATTAACACCTTTTAGACCTTTTTCATTTGTAGTTGGTCATCTATGGATGGCTTCTGTTCTAATGTTTTTTTCTGAAATAAGAGTAAATTTTCTTATAATAAATAAATACCTAATTTTTCTACTTTAGTTTTTCACGTACACGTTCTGCCAGCTTGATAGGCTTAAATTGAGTTTGTGGTGTGTTGAACACTCAGCAGGTAAGCAGCATGTTAACAATTCGGATAGGGTGACTTATTGGGTTGGCTTTGTTGTTGCTTTAAACCGTTCTTTTTTTCTCGCATTCGCCAAAAATCGGCATTCAATGTTTTAAGGTGGCATGACGTTTTATAGGAATAGAAATACTAATCCACAAAAGGGTGTTTCAGTAGGTACATACTTCGGGATTTGGTTTCTAAATAAAATCTTTATTTTGTTTAAAAGGACAATTGTATTTTTAAAAACATAAGAAGGAAACCAAATTGTAGAATAATGCTTAAATTTCTGAGGTTAAAAATCCTCATGGTCCTAGTCCAAAAACCGATAGGCTAGTGACGAAGTAAGAACCAATATAACGTGTGTGTAGGGTGGGTTAAAAATCGAATAGCTAATAAAAATCTCTTTCGCAGGATCTCAATTTGATATTGATTAGGGCGCCAAAAATCTCGTTCAATTTAATGCATCCAAAACACAATCATGTTCTTGTCGCGAAAAAATCATCAAACACTCACCCTTTGCTTATGAGTGGCCATGTTTTTGCAGAGTCGGGGACACATTTAACCTTGTGGGCGTCACATTTGAAAATAACCTTAACTGGCATAAACATTGTATTCCGAGCCACCGCGGCGTCAAAAAGCTTTGATTTTTATTCCGGTGCTCACATGTCTTTTACTCCTTCCAACTATACACTTGTATGTGCCCTCCCAATTCGACCCCTCTCTGGAATATTGTTCTCGGCTAGAAACCGGGAAAGGCAAACA